>CAIGRB010048998.1:0-21628 GCA_903798255.1 Fraxinus quadrangulata | reverse complement strand
TTTATAAAAATTTTGACAGAATTTCCCTGTAATATGAATTAAAACCACCTGAAAAATAACCAATAACCTCAAACCAATGCATATAATTTAAAATAGGGTACATCAGCCCTCAAAACTCAAACTATTCAAGTTGATATGGTCCTTGGACCAACTAATTTTCCATAATTATTTGTTATGAGACGAGTATATGACATGGATAAGATACTAAATATTTAACACTTGAAAATCAAATTAAAAAAATTTATACCATGTACATGGAATTTCATCATAGACAATGACAACCTTTATCCTGGCGAAGTTTTAACAGCTAACATTTGCATGCAATGCATGGAGGTGCAAGGAGTTGATTACGTCTGCAGTCTTGAATCGTAATGGACATGCATTTTATTTCTTCCAACACATTGAGATATGACTTAATTACAGGACATGAGAAGCGCCATGGAAAGATATCAATCTATTCATGAAGTAGAAGAAAAGAATTATCACAAGAACGGGATAAATTTGTGAAGAAATAACCTGTCCAGTCTATCTGTCCCCGCTATTAAAAGCTAGTTTTGGTACGGGAAATGACAAGAATTTTTTCTGAAAGGCCATCATACCTGAAACAACATTAGTCAATTTGATGTGTATGATTTTCTTGAAAAAATTATCTGAAAAATTGTTATGTACACGAAGTAACAACAAACTCAATAGTTCCGATATCACACTGCCATTGCTACAACAGGAACAAGATTGCAACTCTGAAGATCAGTGTAGCTGGAAGTTTAACCTCGAATGCATTAATCTCCTGAACAATTTATTCAGAAATACAAGACCACAGAATTACAATGCTATGCACACAGCTAATAGCTTGGCCGAGGACAAAAAAATTATGAAAGCATTTTGTGATATCCAATGAAAATTAATCACATAAAAAATATTGTTATCATTTTCTCACGATTTTTTGAGCCTGCAAAGCCATTTTTTAAAATAGATTGGTTGAAAAGAGAAAACCATGAAGCTATCTTGGTAAAATAGTGTGGTTCCTTGTCAGCATTAAAATCACATCACAAATTCTATGAACTGACTTTACTTCAATAAATTCCATGACTCATTACTAACCTAGACACAGCTGATTGTAGAATTGGGAAGAGGAATGCTAATAAAAATGCAGTCAGAGATTATTAGAGAAGACAAGGCAGGTTGTAATGTGGAGACAGCTATAAGCATGTGAAAAAAATCTCTTATAGGGACCCCGTTGACCTCATTGCCCATGATAAATAACAGTGATGCAGCAAAATTAGGAAATTGAATAAATTCATGGATTATGCTACATGTGCCGAATTTTTTTACCGAATCTTTTACCTACTACTAACAATGGGGATGGAGATCACATTGTCGGAATTTTTAAATACACGCGAGCCCAGCGCATTATGTGAGAGGGGATAATCCATTATGTACAAATGGATTAACCCTAAATTCATAGGTTGGGTCCCAGTAAAAAAAATACCAATAATAGGCTTGCTCACAGTTATTTATTTTCCTCCTCCTTCCCTGGTTCCTTAAAGAAACATTTCTTCTTATTTTCCTCCACCTCCCCCTAGAATCAGGTTTTCTAGTTTTTTTTTCTTTTTTTTTTTTGGGGACTAAAAATCTGGGATAGAAAGAGTGAAGATACTTCATCCAAGATAGTGATTTATGGTTCCAAGTGGAGAAACTTAGTTTAGCTACTATGTATAAAATAAGAAAGATAAAAATGTAGAATATGTGACATGTCGTATCTCTACCGTGAATAATGTAATACAGAAATACGAAAGCAATTTATACAGCAGTGCTCAGCTAAACATTTGATTAGAATGTCTGAGGAAATGTTGATCGACAACTATGACTTGGTGCCTAAATTAACACAAAGCTACTAGAAAGAATAACTTATACCAGCCTCTCCAATATTGTTCCGTTTCTTCCCGTCTAGCTCGGTGTGTGTAACTGCAGCATAAAAATGATTTTAAATGGAATAAACAAAATATCATCAGACAATAGGTAACAAAAATAATTGAATTTAAAAGTATGATCAACATTTCATCTTCAAATATTATGACACTCTTACGGAAGAATACATGACAGAAATATGTTAAAATCGTAAAACATTGCCAATTTACAATGCCGTTCTATAAGATTGCCTATCATAAATGAGTCAAACAAATATTAGCACTGGCATGAAAAATTATTGTCTAATTTATTCCATTATCTTCATGGCGAAACATTGATCGTGCCAGAATACAACATCAAATATTCTGTTACGAGTACATTTTCACATCAGTAAGATTGTTATAAATGATGATATGCATTTAAGAAATAATATTATTTCAGCATAGCACAGTATAACTGAATGAAAACCACTCCGTTGATGATTGCACACACAAAGAAGGTAACACAGAGTTTGAATGGTCATGTACATCAGTAATTAAAAAATAAAATGAATTGAAAGGCATTCCCGAAAAAGAGTAATTAGCACATAAAGTCTCCGCCTTTTACTGTTATTGTGGAAAATGTCCTTATATTTCATTTTTTGACATTTTCACCTTTATTTTTACATTTCATTACGCAAAAGATCATTTTCATGTATTTTCTCAATTAAAAATTGTAAAATGACGAATATACTCTTCTCTTTAAATAAGACAAAAAGAAAAAGAAAGAACTAATTGCAACAATTGTCCCAAACTAATTAAAAAAATGCAAAGGAGTCAAATAAATTATTAAAAGGGTAATTAGCACACCTTTAACTATTATTGCGAAAAACGTCTATATCTTTCATTTTTTTGACATTTTCACATTTATCTACACCTTTGATTGTGCAAATTATTCTTTCTATCAATTTTCATCCAATTTCTCAATAAAGAGTTGTGAAATGATGAATATACTCTCTTATTTAAATTAATTTTTTCCTTTTATTTTTTTTCGTCCTTTCACAAATTTTAATTGAAAAAATGCATGAAAATGACATTTTACGCAATGAAATGTGGAAATAAGAATAAAATGCCACTAAATGAAAAATAAGGATGTTTTCCATAATAATAATGAAAGGTGATCCTAGAAAAAATCAAGATATGATATTTCCTTGTTTTCTCGTTTTGTCATCAATTTAAATTCTTCTATAACCTTTTTTAGCAGTCTAGTTAGAATAGTAAATAGCATGCAAAAATGTAAATCATAGAGATTATGTTTTAGGGTGAAGTGTTACTCAACTTGCTTAAAACTTTCAACATAGAAAAGATTATAGAAAATGAAGAAATTCACCTCATATCTCATTTGACCATACGCTACTTATAACCTATATTTTGGCCTACAGTTTTGACCTCCATACTTGTAATACAAAAAATACAATTAAACTTGTATTTTTTTTTCTCTGAAAATAAATATACATTAACGTTGGCCTAGCAGATTGGTTTCATAGCTGATATTCTTCCAAACCACTAGCACAAGAAAAAATCTTAAAGTCTAATAAAATCAAGGAAGGTATAATTCATAAAATGTATATATTCCACAATGGGGCACGTGACCTACCAAATTTTCCAAAAATTGGCTTTTATTTAATAATAAAAGCCCCAAATCCAATGTATTGCAGCTCAAAATCGGATCTAGGCGCTCATCTGTATTGCAGCTCAAGCAATCCTCTGTATTGCAATTCAAGCAAACTTACTATATTTTCTATCACAGTTTCACAGTATTTCTCCGTTTATTTTCCAAGTTCACAATTTCTTTGCTACAAGCCCAAGAAAATCAGGTAAAATCAAGATTTTGTTGTCACTTTTTCAAGGACATTGGGGCTCTACCAATTTTGAATGGACCCAATATTGCGAAGTCACTTGAGTCCTTGAAGCAGTCACTACAGCAACTACCAATTTTGACTAGTATGTGCCCCGGGGATGTGTTATATCTATACTTGGCAGTTTCACCATAGACAGTTAGTGCGGTGTTAGTGAAAGAATTCTTAAAAGGCACAGAAATCAGTTTACTACGTAAGCCAAGTGTCAATGGCGCCGAGACAAGATATAACCTGGCAGAGCAATTGGTGATTGCGTTGATTGTTGCAGTCAGAAAGTTAAGGCCATACTTCCAGTCTCACTCGGTGCAGGTAATGACATATCAGCCCGTTAAGCATATTCTACATCGACCCGAGACTTCAAGGAGATTATTGAAATGGTTGATCGAGTTAAGTTAGTTTGGCATTGAGTTCAAGCCGAGGACAACTATTTAAGGCGCAGGCTCTAGCAGATTTTATCGCTGAGCTTACCACTCCGCCTGAGCAGCTAGTAGGACAAAAGGCGGATTGGAAAATTTTCATAGACGGGTCCTCAAACAGTGAAGTATTAGGAGCAAGGATCATAGTGATAGGACTGGACTCTGAAGAGTTGGAAACTCATTATGTTTCGAATTCCCAGCCACGAATAACAATGCTGAGTATGAAGTAGTAATCACGGACCTAAGCTTGGCAGCAAGACTGGGGGTGACGTCGATTAAGATTTGCAGCAACTCTCAGTTGATAGTTGAGCAAGTGACAAGTGAACTTAAAGCGAAGGATGGAAAAATGGCAGAGCATATGTTGTAGGTAAAAGACTTGCAAAGAGGATTTACAAGCTTCAAGATAACTAAAGTCCCCGGAAAAAATAATAAGCGAGTAGATGCATTGGCTAGACTTGCATCTACAGCCCGAAATTTGCCTCGCACAACAAATGTGAACGACAGCTGATGAGAATGTAAAATACTATATTTTTCATTTCTTTATCCTATGCTTTTGTGATTAATTAATGTCTAAATGTACACAATATTCTTAAATTTTGATTTAGGCTACAATTGGATGAATATGGTGAAATTTAGAATAAACAAGCAAAAATGACTAAAATGGAAGAAAATCAAAGTTCATGGCCCAAAGTACAAATAACCAAAAGATGATCCGGAAGAAGAAATGAAGATGTGTCAAAGTTCGGGGACTGAAATGCAAATATTCAAAAGTTATGTCAAACCTCACGATGAAGATTTTAGAGTTTTAGGTATCAATTGTAGGAGGAAAGAAACCAAAGGGATGAAATATAGTCAAAATACTATCACATATCAACTCCCAGCAGAAAAAGTTATGTTTCAAATTTTTAGTCTCAATTTGAAACCCATTGTTGGCATAGGAAACGTTCGAATTGGAAAAAATGTATATATGGACGATTTGTATCCTTTTGCATTAGTTTTTCGACACATCTTGAATATCCTCAATCGGATATTAGGAGAGAAAGATATGATCAAAATACAAAAAGTTGTTCGATAGAAATAGATAAATATATGCAGTCGCATAGCTTTAAAACAATGCGGCCGGGAATAGTGTTGCAAGGAATTCAAAGGCTGAACAAAACTCTTCTATGCGACCGCATACATTTGTACTATACAGTATGTGGTCGCATAATACACTTTCGAGACAAAAATTCTGGTTTTCGAATTTGACTCAAACACTTGTGGAAACATATTTCAAAAATCTTTTTAAACCCTAAAACCGTGCAGAAAAGATACATACGCCACATTCCATTTTTCTCTCTTTTTCTCTTATAATTCTTCATGAATAGCTAAATTCTTGTACTTGGTCAAAGGAAACTGAAGCCTCGTAACCAATCCAACTGTGAGATCTAAATTATTTTCATTGTTTAATTCATATTTTGAGTATTGAATGTTCTTCTGTGCTTATTTTAATGATTGTTATGTTTAATTATTAGGAGGCCTACTGGTTTATTATTTGTTACAATCTATCGCTAAGTTAAACATCAAATTCGTAATTATTTGATCTCTTTAATTTATGAAGCAACTAGGGTTTAATGATTTGCTGCGTTAGAAATTATTAAATCTTCGAAAGAACGTTTGACTAGATTAAATACAACTGCTTGTGATTATGTTATTTAGTTTCATCGATTTCTCTAATTATTAAGGCGGTTATTAGATTAAATCTATGGTGCTTGTCTTGTGTTGTTTAGTAATTAGAGTTAATTTTCCAACGGTGAATATTCAAAGTGATATATTTGCATCTATGATTAGTTATGAAATTCTAATGGCGGATGTAGACTTAAACCAATGTTTGCTCTTTTGATTATTTTTGTTATTTCTAAGTTGATTTATTTAAAGTTGTTTACGTATAATCAAAAACTCCCCAATCATCGTTTACATAGTATAAAATTAGATTAATCACTCTTCATAGGATCGATCATTGCTTCCACTAATACATTGTTTTTAGAAGTTAAGGTTTTATTTTTTGGTGCCTACAACAGCACAACAAATTTTGGCGCCGTTGCTAAGAAGTGATTTAGATTATTTTTGTACTTTTTATTTGTTTATTTCATTCAAAAAAAATAAAAAATAATGATAATAATAATAATTTCTTTAGTTTTCGATAACTGCATTTAGTATAGGATTTTTGTTTGTTTTATTATTATAGCTTTTTTTTTCATAAGTGTTTTTTTTTTTCATTTTTTTAGAGCTTCCTTGATTGTTTATGCCTGCAACTCAATTTTCTAATCAATGTGATTTGCAATACGATCAAGAAATAGAAAGAACTTTGCACAGGTTAATAATTGACACTAGGCGAAATTTCGAAGAGAACAAACTAGATCTTGATATCCTATTTGCTGGCAATTCTAATTCGGAGGAGAAGGAAGTCATGGCTAGAAATCGAACTTTGAAAGAGCTTACAGCCCCCAATTTGAATCAACAACCATTATGCATAACGTTTCCTACTTTAGATGCTACTACTATCTTTAAACTAAAATCTGGACTAATACATCTCTTACTTACTTTTCATGATCTTGCAGGTGAAGATCCTCATAAGCATCTAAAGGAGTTTCATGTGGTTTGCATGAGCATGAAACCCACGAGAGTGACTGAAGAACAGATTAAATTAAGAGCATTTTTATTTTCTTTGAAGGATTCAGTTAAGGATTAGCTCTATTATCTACCCTCCGAAAGTATTACCACATGGGACGAGATGACGATGTTTTTAGAGAAATATATTCCAACTTCAAGGGCAGCCAACATTCGAAAAGAAATATATGGTGTAAGATAGGACAGTAAAGAATCCCTACATGCATATTGGGAGCATTTCAAGAAGCTATGTGCAAGTTGCCCCCATCATCAAATTAGTGAGCAACTTCTCATCCACTATTTTTATAAAGGCCTTCTACCCAATGATAGGAGTATGATTGATACTGCTAGTGGAGGAGTTTTGGTAGATAAAACTCCCGAGGGCGCAGGGAGCTTAATTGCAAACATGGCAACCAACTCTCAACAATTTGGCACTAGACTCGACCTTCCTTCTAAACATATTAATGAGGTAAATATCTCATAAATTGAACAAAAAATTGCGAGTCTAGCTTCTCTTGTTCGTCAAATGGTTGTAGATAATATACAAACAGCAAAGGTTTGTGGGATTTGTTAGTAGTGGGACATCCAACCGACATGTGTCCAACTCTTCAAGAGGAATTCATTGAACAAGTTAATGAGACCGGTGGCTTTCGTGGACAAGTGCAAAGGAACTATTATCCATACGAACACATATAACCACGGATGGAGAGATCATCCTAATCTTAGCTATGAGAATCCACAAGTAAATCAGCCTGCAACTCAAAATCACCCAAGTTTCCAACAATATATGCAGTCATACCCTCATAGACAACAACTTAGCCAAACTTCCAATTCATGTATGTCGTTAGAAGATATTGTTAAGCTCATTACCACTAACACTTTGCAATTCCAATAGAAAATGAAATAATTCCCAACAAGAGGCCTTGTTCAAAGTTTGGACAATCAAATGGGCCAGATGGCAACTGTAATTAGACGGCTAGAAACACAAAGTTTGAGAAAATTACCCTCTCAAAAATAGTGAATCCAAGAGAAAATGCAAGCACGATCATCCTGAGAAGTGGTAAAGAGGTTGAGATTCTGGTAAAGGCAACCCCTACATCATCAGAGCAAGAAAATGGGAAAAATGTTGTTGCAGACACAAATGTTCCAAATGACAATGACGTACCAAAGTGTAAGTTTTCACCTCTTTCTAATTATAAACCAATACCCCATTTTCCTCAAACTTTAGCAGAATCTAAGAAATATGAACAAAATCAAGATCTGTATGAAACTTTTCGTAGATGTGAGATGAATATTCTACTGTTAGATGCTATTAAACAAATATCTCGTTATGCTAAATTTTTTGAAAGAATTGCGCACAATTAAGAGAAAATGGGAACTTAAAGGATGTGAAAATGTATGAGTTGGGGAGAATGTATCTGTAGTTATTCAAAGAAAGCTCCCTACAAAGTGCAAAGATCCAATATGTTTACTATCCTTTGTATGATAGGTGACACTAGATTCAAGAAGGCCATGTTAGATTTAGGAGTTTCTATTCATGTCATGTCATATTCTATATATGCTTCGTTGAAACTTGGACCTTTGAATAAAACTGGTGTTGTGATTCAATTGGCTAATAGATCTAATACATATCCTAAGGGTGTAGTTGAGAATGTCCTTGTACAAGTTAATTGTTTGGTTTTTCCCGCTGATTTCTATGTGCTTGATATGAAAAATAGTGATCAGACTACCCCTATTTTGTTATGGAAACATTCTTAAAGACATAACTAAGATAAATGTTCATAGTGGCACACTTACCATGGAATTTAATGGTGAAATTATTAAATTTAATATTTATGATGCCATAAAATATCCTGAAGATGATAATCATGTTTATTGTATTGATGTGATTGATCATTTAGCATAAGAAGTTTTTGAACTTGATGAAAAAGATGGATTGGAAGTTGCCATTAGTAAGCATCTTGAGAAAGAGAATAAGGAAGTGACCATGAATACTGTCTTCTAGGAAACCATTGTAGCATTGAATAATTTTTCAAAGTTATAGCAATCAGGTAACATTTCTTATTTTGCATTACCAATTTCTAATAAGAGGCATTTATCCTCTGTGTTGCGGGCTCATGGTGCAGCTGAAATTCAAATTTTAGCAACTTTCAAGGTGTTCGAGGTCAATAACCATAGACTTAAACCTTTGTATGAAGGTTTCCAAGTGGAGAACGTGATAACTTTGAACCTGAAGATCCAATTGATGTCGGTTGAAAAAGGAAGCAACAAGTCAAGCCAATGACAATTAACAAAGGCACTGCTTGTGAGGTAATCCAATGGGAGTTCTTTCCTTTATTTTTTATTTTTGCATTTATATTGGGTTATTTTTGTTATTTTCTTTGCATTTCACCTTACANCATATTAATGTGAGTTTAAAATTTGAAAAGATAGAAAAAAAAATAAGAATAAAAATAAAATTTCGATAAAAAGAAATTGGTGGTTTTTAAATTTTTTTGGTTGTATATGCTTTTTGCTAGATTCAATTAAGTTTTTTAAGAACTCATAACATGATTGAATAAGTAATCTCCCAACTTAGAGTTAGTTAGCCTATTTTTTTTTTTTTTTTTTTTTTTTAGAGGATGGTAGTGTAGACAAATTTGGTGAGATTTTGAGCTTTTAGACTGATGCATCCATATCAGTCTCACTATTTTCTTTCATGAGTGATAGTCTTCCATGGATTTGTTTCTCTAGAACTTGCCTTTATTCTCTTCAAAGCCATATTGATACATATATGCATGAACATGATTAAAACCATCTTTGTTATATAAGTTAGCTACCTAAGTCAAATAGCCTACCTTGTAATTATTTTTTCCTTTTGTTGAACCCTTTTGAGCTTGATTGCCTTTTTGTTTTTGTAAACCCACATTACAAGCTTTAACCCAATGTTTTTACACAAGCTATAGAGCTAGTAGAGTATTGTTTATCATTATGATATGTATGGGTGCGTAAGAAATAAGTGTGGGGGTGTGTGGAGTCATGGTAGAACTATGACTGTTGAATTGGAATATGGTTTTCATTCTCAATTTACAAGTTCCATTGTTGCTGTAATTAAAAAAAATGTTAGAAGAAAAAATTGTGCTGAAGGAAATGATTTTAATGTTACAAACTTGTCCATAATTTCTCCTAAAATGCTAAGAAAGGGATTTATTTATGCGGGATAGGTACAAATTGAAGGAATTGTTGAGTGGAGTGGAGTGGTGTGTTTTACATGTCTTATATATTTGTCTTACATGTTTGCTTCACTAATTTCGATGGCTTTTGAGCTACATTCCCAAATATTTCCCACATTGACCATAAGCTCTGTTACAACCTTAGAAAAGCTCTTTTGATTTGTGTTATGCATGTGGTCTAATTGGTGGATAATGAGAAGATATGCAAGCATATGGTATATCGTCTTCATTAGAATGAACTTAAGCGAAACACATACACTTCAAACACATGAGAGTCGAGTGCTTATTTCCGTGAAGGTCTACGTGTTTGGTTTACTCAATCTTCATATAAAAATGCTCGCTAATTGATTATAAGTTGTTCGAGAATGTTTGTTCATGATATGTTATATATTTTAAAGAGTTCGGTTGTTCCATGTTTATGGCATTACAACCTTGTTTTTTAGGAAAGTAAAAATTGAGTTTTGTACTTATTTTCATGATTGTTGCGTTTAATTGCTAGGATGTCTACTAGTTTATTATTTGTTGCAATCTATCCCTAAGTTAAATATAAAATTATTAATTGTTTGATCTCTTTAATTTATGAAGCAACTAGGCTTTAATAATTTGCTGCATTAGAAATTATTAAATCTTAGGAAGAACATTTTACTAGATTAAATACAACCGCTTGTTATGGTGTTATTTAGTTTCATCGATTTCTCTAATTATTAAGGAAATTACTAGATTAAATCCATAGTGTTTATCATGAGTTGTTTAATAATTAGAGTTAATAGGATCGCTTGTTTTCTAATTAACTACAATTAAAGAGAAATAGGAAAATATATCCAACGGTTAATATTCAAAGTGATGGAAAATAATTCTAACGGTGAATATTCAAAATGAGAATTAATGTATATTTGCATCTATGATTAGTTGTGAAATTCCAATGGTGGATGTAGACTTATACCAATGTTTGTTCTTTTGATTATTTTTGTTATTTTAATTTGAGTTATTCATTAATTGATTTATTTAAAGTTGTTTGTGTATCCAATCATTGTTTACATAGCATAAAATTAGATTAATCACTTTTCGTGAGATCGACCCTTGCTTCCACTACTACATTTGCTTTTAGAAGTTAATGTTTTATTTTTGGGTACCTGCTACAGCACACCAATAGCTTAGTGTTCAACACATGATCAACATTGTGGGCATGGAACATGAAAAATGTTGGATGGACCCATTGATCAAATATCTTATAGAAGATAATGTGTCGGAAGATGGTCCCAAGGCGAAGAGGCTGCGGGTTTGAGCAGCCTTGTTAACCATCATCAATGGACAACTCCACAAACGGGGTTTCACTATACCATATTTGAAGTGTTTACAACCAATAGAGGCACGAGAGGTGCTATTCGAAGTGCATGCAGGAATTTGTGGCAGTCATTAAGGGGTAGCTACCCTTGCATTCAAAGCTCCATTATAGGGGCCTACTATGAAAGAATGTGCTAAAGAATTGGTGAAAAAATGTGACACACATGTCAACGTCATGGGAACTTAATCTATGTTCCCGCCAAGCAGGATACAACTATCTTTGGGATATGTCATTTCTTTCAATGGGGAATGGACAAAAAAAAATTCTTGTTAGTCGCCATCGACTATTTTACTAAATAGGTGGATGCGAAAATATTGGCTAACATCACGACTACTAAGTTGAAGAGCTTTGTGTAGAAGAATGTTATATGCAAGTTTAGCATACCTAGAGTGATCATTACAGATAATGGCAAGCAATTTTACAATCACAGGTTTAGAGCTTTCTATGCAAGTTATCTTTCGGAATGGAAGTGTTTGTTCCTATTGAAATCCTAAGTGAGACTGGCAGAATGAAAGTCAAGTAGCTCTACATCACGGCAACCAGCGTGAAACTCGACATGGTAGAGAGGTAAGAGATAAGGCAGGCATAAAGATGGTAGCTTACAAGCGAAAGGTCGCTGAGTATTTTAATCGAAGGGTAAGACCAAAAATTTTCTAGCCAGGATAATTTGTGCTAGGGGAGGCAGCAGCAGCAATAGGGCACCCTCCACCTAAGCTTGAGCCAAATTAGGAAGGACCATATAAAGTGATTCGCAGCTTTGAAAAAGAAGCCTACAGTCTGAGGTCATGAAATGTCGATCATCTCAAGAGATACTATCAATAGGCTACTGAGTAGAAAGATAAGTCATGTTTCCTGTAAATACAGTAGCTAGGTTGCTTTATCAATTTTCCTAATGTATTGTCTGCTATAGGCATGTCCTATTGTAATTACTATTGTTATTCAATGAAAGGCCTAGATGGTGGCAAATAATGAGGGCGCTAAGGAAAGGACAACCTAGTTGGTACCTTCCGGTACGCCTCCTGAGCCCCCAAATCTAGGCAATTTATATGTCAATGTGCAGCTTCAAACTTGTCCCAACACCTCAAGTTCACTCTACGGTCTAGTCGAGAGCCTTCAAAATCAAAAAAATTGGTTAAGGCCCTAAACTGCTGGACCATGCGCTCTACTATTTAACATAACCTAAGGGGCTAGACGGAAAGCAATGAAATCAATAGATTGGTTATAAGCTTGATGCGCTCTACGGTCTAGTGGAGAGCCTTAAAAACCAAAAATCGGTTAAGGCCCTAAACCACGAGACCCTGCACTCTACAATTCAACATAACCCAATGGGATGGGTAGATAGCAACAAAATCAATAAATTGGTTATAAGCTCGATAGCGCTCTAAGGTCAAGTAGAGAGCC
The DNA here is from genome assembly GCA_903798255.1 of Fraxinus quadrangulata. Lineage (NCBI taxonomy): Eukaryota > Viridiplantae > Streptophyta > Magnoliopsida > Lamiales > Oleaceae > Fraxinus > Fraxinus quadrangulata. Next base: position 8,800 of record CAIGRB010048998.1, on the reverse strand, counting down.
TTCAAAATCAAAAATTGGGTAAGGCCCTAAACCACTAGACTCATACCCTACAATTTGACATAGCTCAAGGGGTTAGTCATAGAACAAAAAAACTAATAAATTGGTTATAAGCTCGACAACGTTCTATGATCTAGTGGAGAGCCTTCAAAATCGAAACTTGGTTAAGACCCTAAACCACTAGACTCTGCGCTCTGAAAGCTTAAGAATGGATAACCAAGAAGGGGTGAATTGGTTTTTAAAACTTTTTCGAAAAATTAATCTAAAATCAAACACATTATAACTAGATAGATTAATTCAAATAAAAAACATGAATATGAAAGCAATAAGTAGAGAATGATATCTTTCGTAGAGATATAAAAATGTCATATGATAGTCCAGGAATAACTAACCAAGAGGAGGGTGAATTGATTTTTAAAACTTTTTCGAAAAATTAATCTAAATTCAAGCAAATAAAGACTAAAAAGATTAATTCAAATAATAAGTACAAATATAAAAGCGATAAATAAAAGGGAGAGATTATGCAAACGATATAATTGTGGAGGTTCGATCCAAAGTAATGAACTACGTCCTCCATTACCAAGCTCTCCAGCACGAGTAAGGCCATTTCACTATGTTGATTGATTTATAGTGTAATCCAACTCTTTACAATGATTCTGCTGACTTACAAACAAGGAACACTAATCCTTATACAAAGTTGAGCTTTACAAGACCTCGACACGACTCACTATTGAGCTTTCACGGGACCTCAATATGACCCACACGATACTTACATCAAGTAGCACTGATCCTTATACAATATTGATGTTTAAGGAACTTCAACATAACTCACATTTTATCAAAATGATTTTACAATGAAATACCTCTCCTGATAAAATAATACAAATAAATTAAGTATTAAGAGAGGCTAACACTTCAATAATAATAATAAATGATAGATTAAGCATTAGATAAAAAAATTTGATGAATATGATAATCAAAAATTAGATTTAATCAGTCAAAGTTTTTCAATGAGAATATGAGGAAAAATCAAATGCAATTTAAGTTCAAAATTTTTTCTAAAATTTTTTCTTCCTTTTAATGAATAATTGTAATAAATAAAGTATTAAGAGAGTAATAAAAACTTTGATGAATATGATGGTTTCACAAGTTTGATTCAATCAATCAAAGTTTCCTATATGAAGAAGTAGAAAAATTATGCAATGTAAGTGCAAAGATTTTCTTCAAAAAAATATCTATCTTTTAAGATTGATAGAAATAAGTTAAATACAAAGAGAAATGAAAAGTTTTAATGAGAGAAATGATTTAAGAAATTTGATTCAACAATCAAAATTTTTGTTATGAAGAAATAAATGAAATGAATGTAAAAATGTAAGTTAAAAATAGATATTTTACAAATATATTTCACAAGAAAGCTCTCTTCTAGCTCATTTATGAATACAAAGTGAAGTGGTATTTATAGCAATACAAATACCAAAATTTCTGGCCAACCGGACGACCCGTCGGACATTCGCCACTGAATTGGACGACTGAACTAGCCGTTATACGTCAGAAAATCAGAACGGTTAAAAATTTGACATTTGGACAAATCGGACGTCCGTTGATAAACCAGATGTCCGTTAACTTTGACTTTGACTTTTTTTTTTTTTTTTTGGAAAAAATGTGGGCTTTTGAAGAATGTTTTCAATTTATCTTTCAAGGTAAGTTACATTATAAAAAAATTAAATATCAAATTGAAACACTTACCCTTTTAAAAAATAAATTTTTATGCAAATATTTTTATAAAATAATCTTTTCGTGTATAAAATATTTTTTTAGTTTTTATCATTCTTTGTTAAATATCGAAATATTAGTACATTTATATTTGAACTAAGAAATCTAGTTTTTGATCTTATTTTGAAATTTGCATCTTAGACTTCTCTTCTTGATCTTTCTTTCATGTCGTCTCTCATACTTTTGATCTTGCTTTTTCTTGACGTTTGTATTTTAAGCCCTCGTCTCGAATAATTTAACTTAAATGTTTAACTTTCACTTTGGTCTTCATTTTGAGTCCGAATTATAATGTGTTGATTTTGGCAATGCTTGATTGATTTTAACATTGAACTATCATTACTCAAAATTAATTGTTAGAAATCTTATTTGTTATGATCAAAACATTAAGAATGAGATCAACCATAGGTTAACATGTTCTATAATTCTACATTGCCCAAGGGACTAGGTGGAAAGCAACAAAACCAATAAATTGGTTATAAGCTCGACAAAGCTTTATAGTTATAAAGGAGAGCCTTCAAAACCAAAAATTGGTTAAGACCCCTAAACCACTAGACCCCACCCTATACAATTCAACATAACCCAAAGAACTCTACAATTCAACGTAGCCCAAAGGGCTCTACAATTCAACATAGCCCAAGGGCAAGACAGTGAACAACAAAAACAAAAAACTGGTTAAAGATCAGCAATTGAAATATAAAACTCGAAAGCGTTACTGCAGTCGATGCATATGTGTCGACCGCATAGTAATCTACCCATGCACGATTGCCATATGATGATCGACAGTTGGCCATTATGTAGCGGGATGCACCCCTGCTAGTTTACACCCACTAACTACTATGCAATCGAATAAGAAAAGTGTGAGAATAAGCAATTTAACTTTTACACATTAGCAAGCGGCTTCTATATGAGAAGATAGATGGAGAAAAATTAAAATGCAATAGTTCGATAAGAAATCATCCATACTCAAAATAAATTGTGATTTTATGTCCACATTCCAGATAAGGAAAAACCATTAAACGATCAAATGAAAAAATGAATAAAAATGAAAAGTGTTGGAAGGTCAGCAACGAAAGATAACATCAACCTAAGTGCCTCACGATGTGTAGATGCCTTGGATTGATTAGCTTTGCTATCTCTCCTTTTGCGCTGCACCAGAAACCTATCGAAACCCAATGGATCGATAAAAGCGTGCTCAGCAGCTACCTACTATTTGGTCAATTTGATGGATGCCACAATCGTTTTCTCCCATATGACTGCAAGGCATTGGAATAGTCTAAGGATGATTTATACTGCTTCACAGATGCCTCCGGGTCCTTAGCATACTCCTCTAAGGCCTTATATCGTTATACAACAGATTGCAAGTTATCATGTTTTGTCTCTTGCTCACGAGCTCGGCCATCTAAAGCTTTGAGAGACTTCTTGAAAGAAAAACTTTCTTGTAGTGGTGAGCTTCCTTCTTCTTTTCTTTTGCAAGAGCCTTTAGCTCCAATGTTTGACGATGGCTTGACTCAACAAGCCCAGCCTCTTAGGGCACAACCTAACGGTGTAGAGACAAAATGATAAACAATTGTTAGGCATTCTCGGCATAGTGGACATAAACAAAAATGAGGAAGTATAGTAAGAAGTTTACGCTCCGTGTGTAGACTGCCAAAACCTTCTCTACATGTCAGTACTTCGCCCGACAAGTTCCCTGGCACAATCAGGCGTAACCAAAGACCCAAGTATCCCCATCTCATGATAGCCCCAAGTGGGAGAAAACCTAAAGTTTGGAAGATAAGAGCCCTCGCTCTCGAACCTAACGCAACTCGAGTTGCCCCCTGTGGGCCCAGTTAGTAGGACTGCTTCAACAGACTCATCCAAAGTTCGTGAGGTCTCCTCGACGGCATGTGAACTTGAATCCCCGTCGACGGATCTCTTTCTCTTCAATGGAATGAGAGAGAAGTCTACATCACTCTCATGCCCGCACTCAGGCATGGAATCCATGGTCTCCTCCAGGTCGAACTCCATGTCCATATATGCAAGATAAAGTCCATCAAGCTCAAAGAACAACAAATAAAGGTGCGCGCAAGTGTGAAATTATAAGCAAAATATGTAAAAACCTACCATCAACAAGAATAAATCCCTCATTGTTCTGCTACACAGCCAGGGTGTTCAACACATCATCCAAATCAAAGCCCACGTCTTCATGAACACAATTGAGTTCACCAGGCTCGAAAAATAGCAAGTAAAAATATATACAAGTGTAAAAGTAAGGGCAGGGGAAGAGAACCGACCAGTAGGTCGACCGATCCCCACTATCAACATATTCCTCATAGTCAAAACTGACTCTAAGTTGGGTATAAAATGTGGTAAATCGGTCAATTGTTGGATTTGTGCTCTTAAGAGAGAAGTAAACTCGACATGAAAATTAAAGAGATAAATTTGAGGATATCTCCAATTAGTGTTGAATGAGAATTGGCCCTCAGAAGGTCGAACAAAAAAGAATTAAGACTTCTACTCGTTATTGGAATTCCTAAATTTGGGAAAGCGTAAGGAAACTCTAGAGGTGAAGAGACAAAGGCATTATACTGAGCTAGTTCGTACATCTCAAAGAAGCACCTAAAGAGGTCTATCGAGAGTGGAATTTCCTTGCTAATACGGATGTATAAGAAGTACAACGCCTCCTCCTTGCATTAAGATTTATTTAGCTAGGAGTGGGGTGGAATTCAATGAAAATTAAGACAAACAATGGATGGATGGGGAATCGAAGACCACCATCCATAATGTTTTTATACATAGCAACCTCGTAGGGGGTCAGATCTGGGAAGTTCTCTTTGGGCCTAGGGGCTCTGTAAACATAATTGTCAATGCAGTCGAATTTTCCTAGTGATTTTTCCAATTTGATTAGGTAGTTATAAATGCTATAACATTTTTGGAATATCAAGAACAACCACCTCGTCCGTCAGATCCCGTCCAATTTCTAAATTTCGGTTAAAAAACTTAGTTGACCCAATATGAATTTTGGGAGAACTTGATTGAAAGACATGAAATTTAGCATAATGGTCAGGCTATTGGAATCACGGAGAGATCGATCGACCCCATGAAGGGGCGGATGGTTGTCGACCAACACCGATTGACCGTCGACCAACAATGTTTTAGCTGGTCCTCTACTGGCTCATCCGACAATGAGTCGATTGACTTGTCCGCCCTCTCATTTCCACTTTCATCGAAGGATAAAGTTAAAATAGTTCTATACATTACGATGAAATGAAGGAAAACAACATGAAAAACTAAGATAAAGGAAGAATAGATGAAGAAATTACCTTGAGAGTTTGAAGGAATTAGGTTTCTAGAATTTTTGCAAATAGGGGAAGAGAATGAAGAAAGGAGGTCTTCACCCCTTTATATAGATGATAATTTTGAATTTTTGGGGGGATAAATTTTCCCCCAAACACAAACCCACCCATGGGGTGTCATTTTTACAATACTACCATTACCCTATGCAACCGATTGACCCACTTATATTATACCAAATGTTGATATGTTATGGGTCAATTTTAAAAAATAAATATTAAAAATTAATCAATATGGAAGAAGTGAAGACGCAACACATTATTGATAAACATCGAAAAGAGGTAAAGGGGCTAGTGATATTAGATAGCATCAATAATTGTCTACTATGGCCAATAATGTAAACAACTCAATAGGCACTCTACGTAAAGTACCCCATGTTAGGTCATCTACCACTACAAGGCTCTCTACTTGCATGTTAGGCCGTCTACTACTAAGAGAACTTCTACGTCCATGCTAGGCTGTCGTCCACTATGAGGCCATCTACATTCATACTAGGTCATCTACCATTATGAGGCCAATACAAAACCATAAAAACATGATTGAATTGGATGAGAACCGTTCAACGGTTATCATGGACACAACCAACTGCTGGATAGGTAGAAATCCTCCACTTAGAACGTGTGGGTGGTGGGAGGTGCTACATGGATACGTGGTACGATACATGACTTCAAACACCTATAAATACTCTAAGGTGAGACAAATACTCCTAAGGCAAGACATGTATAGGTCTTGAAATTTTGACTATTTGAATACACATTCTATCTTATCTTCTTAAGTCTACGATCCTAAATCCCTTACTAATTCTCACGTCGGAGGTATAAAGGAGGAGAAAGTTTCAACATCATTTCGTAGGTGACATTTGTTCATCAAAGTAGCAGAAACACCTTGCACCGCCAAAGGGCACGGAGGTTTGTTTCATAACTATTTCAAATAGCACGAGAAACTCAATTATTAGGGCCCTCCACGTGATCCTTCTGAGGCGGAAATAAGTGCACAACGTAGTCACATTGGCTTATATATTCTGTAATTAACGCCTCAGTGATAGTACATTTAGTATATACCTTAAACATTTCATTGGTATTACATTAACATATACCCATTTTTAGCATGACATTTCATGTATGGTCTATAAGCTAGACCCTACTGGGAATGTGCTTCTCTTCTCCTCTTCTTGTCTTTTCTCAATTAATCTACTGCATGTAATTTGTATAAACTGTTCACAAAGTGGATTGGGCGGATTCTTTCTCGTTTGGCTATATCCAAATATTGAAATCTTGAAAGATGTTATGCTCCGCGGGCACTTGATCTTTCTCCATGATGCTAATATAGTCTTACAAAGAGACAGTACAGACATTGCAGTATGACCGAATTATATCTAGGCCAGGCGCAACTCACATTTGGGCGATGCTAAGAGAATTTGGAGATTTTTTAAATTTTATTAAAAGATTTTTGCTCACTTGAGATCGTACTTGTGAATTGTAGTCGATGAAACTTTCATGTAGAGCTTGGCTCGGTACACGTTAACACTTGCTTTTGAATATAGGGGATTAAACTGTAACAGTTAAGTCTTTCAGCTGCACCCACCCATAGGCGCATCTATAGCGGATTTTCTGTACTGTGGATGCTGCCAATTCAGCCATAGGACGCACCTTAGCGAGTTCTTTCTCAACTGTTACTCTATTAGTACTTTCAATCTGAAAAGTGGAAGCAATTTTTTTATCAGTTAACTGATTTTCTAATAAACACAGAAAATACTGGATGGAAGGAAATTATAACCTTGTCAATACAGCGTATAGTATCAAGAATGTTGCAGAAATAGTTTAGCTGTCTGTACAAGTCAGCTTCCGTGTACTAACGACAGTAAATCATATGGCAAAGTCATCAGTGTGAAGGAATGGAGAGATTGATGATAGGGAAGTTAGCAGGATTTAGGTACACACCTTCCTGAAAAGATGTCCATTACAGCGAGGATAGTTTGGACAAACAGTTCCTCTATCGGAGTCCCCAAGTACTCGTAGGTTCAGACTACGAGTAGTGTAATTACAAGTCTCATCGTCGCACTGTCAGTTAATAGTATTCAGATATTGAATATTTACAAATCAAGCTGCAGCAGATGCTGGGTACAAATTAAGGTGCATACCATCATTAGGCCCTGGTAATATGTTGACATGAACCTTTCAGCTTGCTGTTTTACCTAATGAACAGCCATAATAAACTAATAAAAATTGGACCAATAAACAGTACATCGCTCGATAATGGATCTGTGAGAAACTGTATTTTCTTCATGCTGTTTAGCATGAGATGGCATTGCACGTAACAGATAATCTGTATGCTTAGATTATAAACATTTCTGCAAACATTGAGGAGAATTAATAAGCCAAATATATTGAGGAAAAATAAAAATAGAATCAAGACACTCGAGGACTTAATGTTCAAACATAATGCAGCAGTTACCAGGGAAACTGCAAAAGTTATGCTCAGTGATGTAGGTAGACTTTCAGTTTTTTTATGAGGGATGAGAAGGAGATGCATTTTCACATATAAAGAACTTAATTGAATGATGTACAAAACTTTGTCTTTCACCCGTATAAAAGACCTACTCAGAAAAGGCTGTATAGAAAACTTTACATCTTGATTTTAGAAATTTTAGTAAGAGATGAATAAAATATTATCAGCCTGCCTTTAATCCATTGTGCCAATAATTGAAAAGGTTCAACCAACAGATTCCGCACCTTGTTTACCGTGTTGAGATATTTCAAAACGGCACATAAATCAAATTTACCTGGTTAGCTATCAGAGGAGGAGACATTCTTCCTCCATCCCCTTCCTCTGGGCATTTTGGACACTGCAATTTTAACCAAAAATTACTAGCATATCCAGCTTGTGTCTGCTGGCTTTTGAGTGATTAAAGCAAATATGGAGCTAAAAATAGGTGGGCAATTGAAGGTACTCGAGCAGCTGGGGCATGACAAAATCAACGGTTCACAGCCACGATATCTGCAATTCAGATATCAAAAGCATAAATCCAATAACTATCGATCCTAATTAATACACATCTCTTTACCCATACACAGATGAAATTAAGCTCCTGTTTGGCTCCCATTAAATTAAAATTCATTTTTCTCTCTTATCAACTTCACATTCTACAATAAAATAATATTACACGTAAACCTAAAAACTTTTCCTTCTTTTTTAACCACACATTCTCCAAAAAATTACTATTCCCCTCATTATAATTTGGAAAAATGGAGCCCAAACAGGGGCTAAACGAAGCAATATGATGTTTAAAAATTCTTTTTAGCAAAAATTATAAGGGGATAAAAACCAGTCACATGACCCCTAGAAATGGAGTAGATGGTTAAAAATAAACAAGAAACTGAAACTAATGAGAAAAAGTAACATTTTGGTCCTGAGCAAATAGAAAGTAAACACCGCAAGACGGTAGAGAAAGAATCAAAGAATCTAAAGCACAAAAGAACTTCTACATCATTATGACATAGATAGCAGAAAACAATTTTTTTTGAGATGGTAATCATATATGAAGAACTTCTACATTATTATGCTATACAATGAGCATTCATCAACAAAAAAATCACAAGTCAGGCAGGAACCTTGACACATTTGCTAATTTAGTTGGCATCTTGTAAATAATGAGTTGCATAAGTTTCATCATGATAATGAGTACCTCTCCTCGTCA
>CAIGRB010048996.1:0-10435 GCA_903798255.1 Fraxinus quadrangulata | reverse complement strand
CCAAAAGCATTGGTAAGAGAGAAAGACTTCTTTATTTTATTGTTTTTGATATTTAGTTGCTTCATGCTTGATTCTTTATGATGTTTTTGTAAATTTGCATTTTTCTTAGTTACCTTTTTATTGAAGATTCATAATTTAACTATTTTTCGAGTTACAGCTAGCAACTGGACGGTTTGAGAAAAGAACTCCATCTTGTAGTGGAATGTCAACTGGACTTCTTCACTGTGGATTTGTGGGCTCATTTAATTCTTCATCTTGCTCAGTTTTTAGATAGAAGAGACCAGGCAAAAGTTCATTGTCTGTTATCTTCCCTATTCTTTTCTTATGTTTTTGTCTCCGTCTTCTACTCTGTCTGCTTAGTAGAGTTCATCTAAATCATCCCTTGTACCGAACATTTACACAAGCCTCACATTGGAAAGTTGTAAATTTGGCATAACTTGGTTGATATTGTCATTCGATGAAGTCTTATGGGTTTCTTTTTCATTTACACAGTTGTCTATCACTAACCTATCATTTTCTTGTTTGTAATTATTAGTTACAAATTACAAATTTTCATTGTTACAATTCATTGTTCATATTTTTCTTTTTAATTATATGAACCTCTTGATGTTCATTTTCCTCCCAAGATTTTTGAACCATTTGAGCCTGTTGAGCTTGTGCAACTAACCACAGATCCAGAGACGGGACACTGCAAAGGTTTTGGGTTTGTTCAGGTGAGCATTTTGTGAAAGTTGATTGTTTTGAAAACTGTTTTGCAACAACTAGGATTCTAATTTTCTACCTTGTGTATTAATGTAAATTTTATTGATACATCATTGCAGTTTGCAGAACTTGAACATGTAAATGCTGCACAAAGCTTGAATGGGAAACTAGAAATTGCTGGTAGGACAATCAGGGTGTTAGGCTCAAATCACTTTTAACTTTCCATGTTGATACTGTGATACGTCTAGCAAGTTTCAAACACTATAAGGGGGTAGAAAACACTCCCCTTCTATACAAGAGTTCACTAAATCCGACCTTTCTGTTTTTTATTTCGACTGTAGGGTGCTTTTGCTTAATTTCTATGTCAGTTCAAGAAAAAAGAAACTCGAAATTAAATTTTCGAGTACATTGTTGTATTCCATGTTGTAAAATGCATTGTTTTCCTCTTGTAAATTTGAACTTTCCTGAGGCCTTTTCCATACAGTATTTACTTCTCCCTCTTTGTTCAAATTTTTGATTGACACTTATATTTTTATAGAACATTAGTTCTTTATACAAATGTCTGTGTCGAAATTTAATACAAGTGTCAATCCTTGACATTTAAGACGCTAACATTACCTTCAAAATAATACAACACGTGCATTGCATGGGCCAAAAGCTATTTTTCCCTCTTCCCTTAAAAGAGATTATCCGAAATTACTGTTCAATTTTGTCACCTTACTTTTCACACTGAAACTGGTTTATCACTTTTCACGAACTGGTTTAATTACTGTTCACAGAAATATCTTCCTGACTTCATTATATTGCCTTCATTTCTTGCGACCATCCCCTCTATTTCTCTTTCTTCTCCAATGCAAACGAAAGCAGCAAACCCTTCAACTTTCAGTCTGCCTCTAACTGATCTGTAGCTGATTTAGTTCTAGGAATTTCTTTGATCTTTAAGGGTGTTTCTTTATTTTTTGCCTTCAAACATCATTGATTTGGGAGAATCCAAGCGCCAATCAAAAAGAGCCCACCCACTCTGCAGATAATCAGTACAATAACCATCTTGAGGTCCACCACGCCAAGAAGAAGATCTCCGCTCACGATCCCTTATCGCAAAAAAAAAAAAAAAAACTTCGGTGTAAATGCCTGTGCATCGAAGTACGTAGAATTACTCTTTTACCTATGTTAATTGGGATATTACTGCAATGAATGTTGATTTTTTTTAATGGAAATTAGTGATTATAGTGAATGGAGGAATAATTATGTGATATATGGGGTTATGTAAGAGCACGTTCGTGAGTTGCAATGTAAAAAGAAATGAAGGAAATAGGATGACACTAATTATTTATTGATAACCAAAGTGCAAGAAGTCCTGCAAATTTTTAATTTTCATAAAGTCAGTTCATTAATTGTAGCTTCTGGCTATGCATTTTTTGTCCTATTGTGTGTGTTAAAAGTAGTTTTTAAATGGATTTTCATTGTGTAAATTACTTGAAAACTACTAAAAATCCCACTTGCCATGTAGATATTTTAATTTGAAAAATTATTGCCTGTTGGTTTAATTGGATTGATGGTGCCAAAATTAGATGAATAATAGTGATTTGATCTATTTCAGGGACAAGCTTGGGCTAATGGTTGATAATGACACAAGTAATTCCTTGATTCACAGTAGCAATATCCCTATACTTAAATTTTGTGATCTTTGACAGAACCGTGATGGGTTTGTTATGGGAGAAGGAGCTGGAGTATCGCTTCTGGAAGAACTTAAACACGCGAAGGTAATCTAAAATCACTATCAGAATAAGAATATTATATTCTTCTTTATTAAATTATTTCCTGGTGGCTACTAGGATTGCATTTTCCTTCTGTATTGAGATAAATTTTCTGGTGACTAATCTATTCTTCAAATATATTTCCAATTATATTTTGGATGAGCAGAAAAGGGGGGCAAATATATATGCTGAGTTTCTTGGTGGAAGCTTCACTTGTGATGCTTATCACATGACAGAGCCTCATTCAGAAGGTAATATACCTTAGTTTTCTTATGAATTAGAAATTAAATTATTAAATTTAAGAAAAGTTGAGTTCCCGTTTTGAGTTCATAGCTCTCAAGTATCTACGTCATGTATTTATTTTTCACTGAGGGGGTGTTGTTGGAGGTTTCAAGTTTTAATTGGATTGATGGCGCCAAAATTAGATGAATAATAGTGATTTGATCTATTTCAGGGACAAGCTCGAGCTAAAAGCTGTCAATGATGGGTCAGCAAGTTATTCAGCTTCCGAGAGAAAATATTCCTCCTCTATCTGTTCTTTACCAATTTCATTTCGTTTCAAATTCTGTCAACTTACTATAACTCTTTAGACACCTTCATAATTCGTTTCCAGTATGTTTGTTAGATCCATTCACTTCGAAATCACTAAGCTAACTATTGCTTTTGCTGTTGCATCAGGCACCTTTTAAAGAATTTAGAGCTAGATGTGAAAGAACCAGTTTCCATGTGATCGACATAGTAAGTTTTTATGATCAGTTTCCATTTCAAATAAGTTATAGACTTATTGTGGCCCAATATTACCTCCAATATTGTATAATGCTTACTATTGTCTTATAAATCATAAATTTTGAACTACTACTTAAATCCATTCCTTTCAAATGTAGCATCCATGATCCATTTCATATGTCTAGCTGAAATAAGAAATTGTGATGTACGTTTTTTGTGCTTGAAAAATTAATATTATTTTACTTAGTTACCCAGAAGACTAACTACTGCATTTGATGAGCGATTCGGTCTGTCCGTGGCGTCCTGTATCTTATTCTTTTAAACATATTTGCATAAGCTTAGAAAGAAGTAAAATCTTTTAACTTTTTCTGAAGTAAACTTTTCGAGCTTAACTTACCTCTTTTCTTTTCAAGTAATCTGACACAATCTATGGTGGAGAAATATACATCGAAATTTTTAGATGAATGTGTCGATGATCGATCGAAAATGTTTTGGGGTATGCGCCAAAAGGTGAAATTTCTTTGCTTTGTGGTTGTTCAATTGTTTCAATGTTTCAACCATGTGTATTATGACTTCAAGTTAAATCCAAGAGTTAATGGTAGTTGGCTACTTCTTGATTCTTGTTTTCTTTGGGGTTGATTGGGGATGGAGGATTAATTTTTTTTTTTTTTTTTACTGATTGGTTTGGCCGTGAAGGAATTGAAGTGAATTTCCCAATCAAGATGGATTCATGGCCATTTGATGAGTTCTTGAGAATGAAAGCCCTTTAGCAGCAGCAAAGGTTTGCACTCTCGCCTCATGGGAGTCACCACCCACTTGCTTATATGAAATTCCCCAACTTCTTCGATGAACATCAAAGGTAAATTCTATGGGAATTACCCCTTTTTCACTTATCATAAAAAATGTTTAATTTTTCATTGTGACTTATTTTGTAATTCTGGGTAATTCTGGTTTTGATTCCTTTTTGTTTTGTGTATGCCCCTCGCAATTCTTATGATTATTATAGCTGAGATTTTTGTTAATTTTAATGCATTATTGCGTTTTTGAGCTGTCTATGGTGTTCATATTAAGGCCTACTCCTTTTAACTCTATTGCAAGAAGCAATTGCTACTTTTAGTCTTTAAAAGCCTAGAATGAAAACATTTTCTATTTACAATTGTATATTGTAGTGGATCTTCTTTTTTTTTCATTGGGACATAGGTTTGATGTTGTGATTTTGATTTACGATTGGTTCCTTGTGATCTCTTATGCTAAGCGGCATTGTAAATCTGCTGCAGCTGCACTGGTTATGGGGGATGAACTCCATAAATTTGGCCGCTGTCGACCTGTGAGAAACGATTTTTCTGCAATGGGATTTATTGGAAGTACAAATTCAAGTGCCAGACAGATTTGCTGGAATTAAGGTACCTCTACTGCTTTTATCATGGAAAATTGGCTTTCCAGTAAGTTATGTTGACTTTAGCTTAATTTCAGTGTTATATCTAAAATATGTGCTGGTTTGTGCTAAAAAAGCTACCAGGTTTAGTACCCAAATTATGTAAAATATCTAGCCAATGCTTAAACCATGGCAGCTGAAAGGAAGATTGCCTATCATAGCGTCAAGCGGCAAGAAAATTTTAATTATGGGAGGCACCCAATTTATTTGTGTATTTTTGTCCGGACTTCTTGTTAAAGAGGGCCATTAGGTTTTATCTAAGTCCTTAAAAAATCACTATTATATATACGAAGAATTTAAAGTGTGATTTTTTATCCACAAAGTTTTAACTATTAGGAATAAGTGTAGGTAACTCTTCTAACCACGGGAAAAGCACCTATTGCCCCAACATTTGCCTGGTGAATCAGACACAAAATGATGACATAAATGACATGTTTAGTAGGACGAACTCGACGATACTATTGACTACTACATATCAGACATATGCTGCTTGTATCATTTAATGGATGAATCAAACAGCGTTTGTTTGTGTAGATCTTGCACCTGAAATGAGACAGGGATTTTCAATTCGTGAAGAGCGGTCTTTTAGCAGGAGGATTCAATGTCGTTTATGTCATAATTGATAAGGATCGCCCTCCAATCAGTATGATGTGTCCTCCATGCATTTATTAATGATATATTCGGTCCTTGCTCGGTGAATAATGATCACTTGATGACATAATTGGTGGGGGGAATAGATAGCTTTGAGGAAGAAAAAGAAACAAAATGTTTGTTCATTATACCAAACATGCATTTGCAATTTAGTTTATGCGTTCCTTATGCATCTTTGCATTATAATTTAAAGGCTTGAAGCAGTTGAATTGAGCCCATATTGGATGCATTACCAGATCTGGAACAGTAAGCTTCTAACCCCAAAATGGTTTATGTCAGGCATTATGATATCCATGTGTGACTATAACGTTTGTCATGCTTATTGGACCTTTTCTTGTCAATTTATGAGTAGAATTATTACCATTTGGTTCTTCTTACTTTTGTACTTGTTATAGTAAATAAAATATTTGCTCGATCCTTGCTCTCCTAACTCAAAATAAAAAACATATCAATGCATAGTTAGTCCTATCTTCCTAGATATATATTCTGTCTAGATATTTACCCCTTAGGCTGGTGAGTTCTTTCAAAATGCTTTAAGCAACGATGAAGGTCATCAAAGAGAATATGCATCAAATTAGTGTGGTGAAGAATCATTGGAGAGACCACTACTATCAAAGCAGGTACAAGGTTTTGAATTTAATCTTTTGATGCGTACATCTCCCATCGTTTCAAATAACATTATGCGTACTAATTAGCCTCCACTTGACTACGGAATCTTTGGACATTAATATACATGAATATGCTTCGAAAGTGTGATCATTTTATTTTTGGCCTTGCATGTTTAGAGAATTCTCCTCTTCGAACATTTGCCCCCCAAAAAAATTGTGCATTGTTCGTAGAGACTGCAATTTGACTGTCAACATTTTCTTCTGCTACAGGTTTTATGTGCATGTAAAGATCTTGCTACGGAGCAAACTATTAGTCTAATGATCAATCTATTGAGGCAGCTTCAACAGACACTTCCACCATAAACTCTTGACTCTACATAGTCATCCTTGCAGCCTCAACAGTAACTTAAATTACAGTCAATTCTTTCATCGCATTGCACAAGGCAACGACATTTTTTCTTCTGGGTTACTGCTGTTTTGTGCTGGTCATACATTTGTTAGTTAATTATTCATTTAAATTGTTCACAGCATTCATTTGCATAAATTCTATGCATCAGCCTCCTATTGGTTGTTATTTTCGAGTGTCAATGCCATTTGCAAGTAAAATATAGATTTCCATTTGTAGAATGTGTCAAATAGAAGATGTCCTTGCTTTAGAGAAGAAAATAGAAAGAGCGGGGGCTGAGGTTAAGGTGTTTGTGGTTTGTGAGATTTTAATTTGTCAATTATGAGACTTGAGATTTACAATGGTAATTTCTGTTTCAGTTTTGATCCAACCATTCCCTCTTAAAAGAGAGGATGAGGCTTATACTGTTCATTTGGTGGCAGAGGTTCACATTTAACTGGTTGTGTACTGTTCATTATCTAAAATTATAGGAAATGTTTTTTTGCTTTCTTGTCAACTGCTCATTTGTGAGTCAGACATATAAATTTTGTTAGATAAAGATTATCTAATATCATGCTCATTCAATGTCCAACTTTACTTCAAAAAGGGACAAAAAAATATTGTTTAGAATTACTTGTTGAGCATTGGAATTCCTCTGCCATAACGTCTAGGCATTACTTTTCAGAAGAAAACATTTACGAGTCATTAAATGCAAAACTTTCCAAAGTCTTCACTTATCAATATTTTTCGTACTTCGTGCATTTGCATTTGTGATACTACTTAAATATTTTTACATTATTGTAAGTTACTTGCAGCATCTTGGGGAATCTCCTTTGCGTGCTTATGAACCTATTTTTGATTGGGAAAATAAGAGATCAACGATCTTTGGGCAAAGAATTGCAGCAACTAACACATCTCAGTATACCAGGTCTCTCTCTCTCTCTCTCTTTGCATGTGTTTGATCTCTACTTCAAATTTGTCTTTGTTTTCTCTATTTTTTGTATTCTTGATATGATCTCTCTCGATGCGTCTGTTTGTTGTTGTGGTGGGCTAAAGATTGCAGTGAAAGTGTTATCCTTGACACTTCAGGCTGAGCTTGTTGGTGAGTCTATACATTTGTATAGTTACTGATGACTTGTTTGTTCCACTATTCCTTTTCATTTAGTTTTTGAGCTGCACATCGTTCATAGCTGAGGTACAGAAGTTTTCTTGTAAAGCCATTTTATTGCACAGTTTGTTTATATAATAGGTAGATAAGGGAAAAACTTTCGGAAAATTTCATTTTCCGCATGTTATCAGCTGAAACCCGATATGTCCACTATTATTATCTTTGTTCTGAAATTATAGGAAATGAATTTTGTCTGTCTTGTCAACTGACCTGCTCAACGCCCCGCCCTACTGGTACATGAAAAATTGTTATATTACACATCAAAGGTTTAAGAAGTCACCAAAAGAAGAGGTATAATTCTATTTTTTAGGAACGCTAATATTACCTTCAAAATAACAAAGTTCGTGCATTGCACGGGCAATAGACTAGTAGTTAGAAAAATGGCGTCGTTTAGGCCCCGGCTACACGGCTCGGCTTGGCAAGAAATTTGGCTTATGAGCAGTACCAACCCACTCACTCTTTTAAATTTAGTTAGATTAGATATATAGTAGGAAACAAGGGTGGAATTAATTTAAAGACCCACTTCATTTCATCTTCCTCAATTCATGTATATATGCACAATCACATATATAATCCTAAAGGCTATAAAAATGTCAAGAAACATTTGCATTGAACACAAATAAATCCACGAAATGAAACTTAAACCTTTCATTTTATTCTCCTTAATTTGTGAATGACTACCCAACGATTTCTTCTCCAAGTACCCATCTGATTAACTCTTCATTGTCCCCAATCATTTACATTCCTTTCTACTATAAATTTACGTACATCTTACACATACGGGGGTATATATACTCCGAAACAAGAAAATTTTTCAAAAGAACAAAAAGAAGGCAGATTTCTTAAGTGCAGGGCACCGTTAGAAAACAACATTCACCGTCCAATTACGTACATTTAAAAGCTTCAAACTAAGGTAAGTAGAAGTCCACATGGTTATTCTATTTCAAGTTATGACTTATTTATTTTCTTAGAAGTATGTAAGAATTGGTAACTTCGGGTATGGTACTACTGCACTACTATAGTTGGGAATGATCATTATCTGACTCTACATGTCATGATAATTCTGTAGAACTTAGATTTTGCAGAAACCTATCTACGTACGGCGATATGAAGCTATAATTTGAATTTTCTATAATGAAATGCACCTATAATATCTATTGAGTTTTAACTCATTGGTTAACTCACTTCTTGCAAGTTGATTTGATTTACTCGGACATGGATGATGGTAGATGATGGTGCATTATGCTATGGAGAAGCCGAGAGACTTAAAGATATGGTTTGAGTATGCAAATCCTATTTATGTATTCCAAATAATAAGAAATGTAATGAGAACCGTACGTGTAACTACTTTTAAGAAAATTTTCAAGAATTTGTAATGTTTAATGTTGCTCTGTGTGTGTGTGTGTGTGTGTGTGTTAATCTTCCAGTTTCCATGCTTAACGTTAAAAATTCATAGCTAATTCTATGCTCTGAATTTTTGGATTTTACTTTGTAGAAATCATGTAAATCCGATGTCCCTAGAATTTGATATTACACTTTATGTAACTTGCGTTAGTTTTTCTCCCAAATTGGAATCGCTGCAGGGGTTTGAAAAATATTTAGTGCCTCATATGTTGTTAGTGGAAGCCAATTTTTAAATATGTTATATGATAGGAGTTTCCTAATTTCAGTTAAAATTTCAAACCGATAACTGTACAAATGATTTTTTTAATTTTTTTGTTACTTGACGCGAGAACTAAAAAAATGAAATTGCTTCCTTTTTTTTCACTGCCTTAATGTGTGTGTGTGCACCGTTTCAAGTGAATAGTACTAAATGCATGGTACTTTTCAACCTTTGTTCTCATTAGTTCTTTTGGTAGCATTTTACTGTTACACTATAGTCCAAAAGTGCCCCCTCTTATGAGAAATTATTAAGTGGGTTTTCTAAATATTAAATTATGTTGTTTAGAATTAAATAATTCTGAAGACAAATTTTAGTTTGAATCTTTATGGAAAGTCTAGTTAATTAAATTATTTTAATTTATCTAGTGATGGCAATCGAGTCGAGCGGCTCATCAGCTCGACTCGTGAAAAGACGAGCACGAGCCTAGCTCCGTGGGCTCGCGAAAAAGTAAAGGAAAATAAAAAAAATTTCAAAAAAAATTAAAAAAAAACCTCGGCTCGTGCTCGCTCGACTCGACCCAATGTCATCACTAAATTTATCACTACAACACTAAAAAGACAACATTTGTTGATAAATGTTGTTAAAAGAATCTTTTGGCAACATTTTAGTAAGTGAATGTTGTCATTTGTTAATTAATATAAATGAGTTTTGGCAACGTTTTTTTAGAAAAATGTTACGATATATACCTTTTTGCAATATTTATTGAGTGCTGAAGAAAGTTTTATTTTTCGCAACGTTTATCAAACGTTGCAAAATGGAGACTTTTAGCAACATTTATTGAACGTTGCGAAAGGTCACAATTTTTGCAACGTTTATTGAATGTTACGAAAAGTGAGACTTCCTTTTTTTGCAACGTTTATTGAACATTGCAAAAAGTCTCAATAGATTAATTTTTTGTAATGTTTATTAAATGTTATGAAAACTTTTGTACTTTTTAAAATTATAAACGGGCTGATAGAAACCCAAATTAATCCAAACCCCTACTTTTATTCGGGAAATACATGCAAATAATCCAAATAAAAGATGGCATTTCCAAAATGGCATTTGATCATTTTGAAATTTTAAAGTTCCTAAAATACACTTAAAATAAAAAATTTCTAACAAGTCATTCTAAGATATAATAGATTTCATTTTAGTCCCTAAAAGTTTTAATCTTATATAAATTCAACAAATCTCTTCCCCTTTGAAATAAAAATTTAACTTTTCTTCATAATTAATTCTTTACACCTATCAAGCCAAGATTTTTGTATTAAAATTATACTTTTGTTTTCTTGAAAATCCCATAATAATGGTATCAGAGCCAAAAATCCATAGAGATCATGAAAATTATAAAAGAAGAT
>CAIGRB010048986.1:9781-50972 GCA_903798255.1 Fraxinus quadrangulata | reverse complement strand
GGGTTTTCACCTATACAATAAAAATAACTAAATTAAGTAATAAATTGCTAATGAAAACTCACAAATATCTAAATTTAATGATCCGAATAAGTGTAAAAACCCGCACTTATCAACAACATGTGTGATGCATGAAAATATGTCACTTGAGTTATAAAAACAACATGAAGGTATAAATGCTAACACAATAACTTTTCATTTCAATGAGTTAAATGATGAACAATCACGTATGGAAAAATATGAGATTTCTTAACAACTATACTGGTACAAAATGACAGAAGGATCTTTAAGTAGGTGCTCAAGTACTGAAGATGATTGACAATACTAAGAAGTTGTCTCAACTATGTGATGCATGCAACTTTGTCACTTGAGTTACAAAAACAACATGAAGGTATAAATACTAACACAATAATTTTTCATCTCAATGAGTTAAATGATGAACAAGCACGTATGAAAAAAATATGAAATTTCTTAACAACTATACCGGTGCAAAATGACAGAAGGATCTTTAGTAGGTGCTCAAGTACTGAAGATGATTGACAATACTAAGATGTTGTCTCAATTAGGTTCAGTTATGGATCATGAACTAAGTATTGATTTGGTTCTACAATTTCTACTAGAGAGCTATTCACAGTTTATTATAAATTTAACATAAAAAGGCTTGAATGCACACTCACTGAGTTGTTGAATATAGTCAAAATTGTTAAGCCCAACATCAATGTTTGTAGCGTGCAAGTCTAGGTCACTGATTCTTCTAAGGGCACTAAGAAAAAGTCTAAAAGAGCCGTCAGGAAAGCATCCAAGATGGTTAAGACAGTAAAAACGAAGAAGGATAATACAAAATCTAATGAACTTTGTTATCATTTTAGAATTATTGGTCATTGGAAGTAAAATTGCAAAGCTTACCTCGTAGAGCTTGAATGGAGAGAAGTATTGTGAAGCTTCCACTTCTGGCATCCTTACTATTGAGGTTTAATATAGCTACTTTGTTAACTTCTTTGGTATTAGATAACGGATGTGGATATCATATTTTTATAAATATGGAGAAACTAAATAGAAGTAGATGGCTAAAGAAATAAATGGACCTATATGTTGGAAATGACTAAGGGTTTCTATATTACTTGTAGGAGCACACTTCTTGTTATTACCTTTAGGCTTGGTATTGAAATTAGAGAAATCTTACTTTGTACCCACCATTATCAAAACATTAAATCAATTTCATGTTTTGACGTGAATTGTAAATGTTAAGAACAACTATTATTCCTTTTATCTTGATAAGATATTTATGGTTATGGTAAATTACAAAAATAACATTTATATTGTAGATATTGAGTCTTCTATTATGAGTATAGAAAATAAAGGGTATAAAAATGATAATCTATATAATACATATCCCTAGCACTGCAGACCTAGTCACATAAATGAAAAATGCATTTTCAAATTACATAGAGATTAATATTTGGGATGATTTTGAATCATTTGATAAATGTGAATCATACATATTAGGCAAGATGACCAATATTTTTTTACTTGAAAAAGGAGAAAGAGATGCAAAATTACTAGACCTAATACGTAGCGATGTATGTGGACCCATGTCAATTATTTCTAGATGGCTTATCTTATTTCATCACATTTACTGATGACTATTTTAGAAATATTTATGTATACTTGATGAGATTCAAGTATAAAACTTCTGAAAAGTTCAAGAAATTTAAGCTAGAAGTAGAGAAACAATTAGGTAAATATATTATCACACTAAGATCTGATCGATGTGAAGAATATCTTAAAGACAAAATTTTAGATTATTTAAAAGAAAATGAAATATTCTTGTAGTGGACTCCCTCACACCGCAACACAATGGTGTATCTGAAAGGAGGAATCGCACATATTAGATTTAGTGCGATTAATAACAAAACATGCAAACCTTCCAAAATCATGTTGGGGTCATGCACTAATCGTCGTGTGCTACATACTTAATCGTGTTATATCTATAATTGGTTGATAAAATTTCATACGAGTTAAGGAAAGACAAAAAGTCCAACTTGTCTCTTTTTAAAGTCTGGGCCTTGACGCTTATGTGAAGCGCACCAAATCGAAGAAGTATAAGATTAAATCTGATAAATGCATATTTGTAGGATATCCAAAAAAGACAATTGGATATCAACCTATAATCTCATTGAGAAAAAAGTGTTCGTATCAAGACATGCCATATTCCTAGAAAAAGAATTTATTCAAGAAGATGATAGTGGGAGCAAAATAGAACTTAAAGGAGTTCAAGAGTACATAGATATAGTTGACCAAATAGATGAACATAAGTTTGATCCCACTGAGGGACAAACTCTTGTTCAGGAAGTAGAGACTCTTGAGAACATATCAACTCCGCATAAAAATAGTAGGATCATTCGACCCCCTAGAAGGTGCGAATTCACGATTACTAATTAGGTATTACTAATTGAAGATAACCAAGTTACTAATTACACAAAAGCAAAGTCAAGTGTTGACTTAAAGAGATGGCAGTAAACCTGGAATCCGAGATGACTTAATGTATGTAAACAATGTTTAGACCTAGGTCGATCTGCCTGATGGGGTAAAACTTATAGGTTATAAATAAATTTACAAGAAATAGGTCAACATGAATGAAAATATCCATACATACAAAGTAAAAATAATAGCAAAAGGATTACAAACAAAGATAGAGTTGACTTTGATGAAACCTTTTCACCTATAGTCATACTTAAGTTCATTCGAATTTTACTTGCACTAGGAACTTGCAAGAGGAAGTGATCATGACACAACTCAAAGGTTTTGAATGCAAGCTTGATCAATACATATATGGATTGAAGCAAGCTTCTTGAAGATGGAACCTTCGCTTTGATGAAGAAGTAAAAAGGTTTGATTTTACCAAAAATGAAGACTCCATGTGTTCACAAGAAGACAGTAGGAGCGTTGTCATATTCCTGATATTATATGTAGATAATATATTATTAACAGGAAGCGATGTCCTTATATTTCAATTGTTGAAATTGTAGTTGTCAAAAAATTTCACCATTAAAGATATGGAAAAAGCAACTTGATCTATATAGATAGATCCAATAGATTGCTTGACCTATCCCGATAAAATCTTAAAAAGATTTTATGTGAAAAAATAAACTGAGAGTTCATTGATACACTGATACTAACTTTCAGTTGGAATAGGATAATAACAAATCTCAATCAAGATATTTTACTTTTAATAATGTATTGGTTAGTTAAAAGGGCTCCAAACACAAAATAACACTAATTCAATAATAAAAGCCTAATACAGCATTGTTTTAGAAGCAACAAAGGTTGTGGTCTGATCAAGAAGTTCATCAATGAATTGGGAGTAGTTCCAACATTGTTGATCTCATACCTCTATATTGTGATAAGAATAGAGACATCGCACAAACAAATGAACTAAGGTCTTATCAATTATCCAAACATATATTAAGACAGTATTATCTTATTAGAATGATCATACAAAAAATGATATAAAGAAAGAACAAGTTCTTACAATTGATAAAATTGCAAATCCACTAACAAAGAGTTATCGCAACATAAACATGATTATCATATAGAGTCTTATGATATTAGATACATAAGTGATTTGGTTTAGTGGAAGTGGAACTGGGAGTGGGATTGGGAGCTTGTAAGTGTTATGCCTTAATTCCAATTGATTTAGGTTGTAAACACTTATAATATGATTAATGCATTCTTCATTTATGACAAGATCTATTATATAATTGAATTGTTATTCTGATAAATAATATAAATAGAGTCCGTAAATTCAAGTCCTGGTAACTTATTAATCACAAAGAGTTGTGATGGTGAGAAACAAATTACATATGATTTAATCTTAAATTATCCGTGGTCGTAAGTAATAATGAGATACGGATACCGTTATTGCGGTTAAACCAGCACATGTGGAATTTCTCACTTGTGAAGTGACTAGATCTCACAATATAAAATGTGGTGACATTTAAATAATACATGAATATTTTGTTAGAAGAACAAAACTTTCGAGACCTATTGAGAGATTCCACATGGATAACTATTTGAGTGTCGTCGTTAATCTCTAGCATTAGGTAATGGAATTGGTCATTCGATTTGAGGTTATCATAATACCTTATGAGGACAATTATATTTTGGTGATATTGAATCTTGCTATGTCAAGAGTCGCTAATACGACATTGTTCAAGCATGTCAATAATCATATGAAGATTATGAATAATTAATAGAGAATTCGTCACTTTTAGATAGTAAAAGATTATGCTTTACATTTCATTCATTTAAATTAATTACGAAATCCTTGGCCAATGTATACTCATAAGTCGAAAAGAGTTTTCAATTTATATTGACTTAATAGTGTGATGAAATATTGATTAATAATCGAGATTGACACACTTCATATCTTATAATTGATCGTATCATATTGATAAAATGATTATAGTTTTACGGTAAAATAAACAAGTTTGATTTTGTTATATCACGTGACATTTCTCATCATATATATTGTCCTGACACATTGTTAGATGTCAATTTGGGACGACAAATGTAAATTAAGTAATCTAGGTGAATTAGCGATATATTAAAATGGTGTTTCAATTTATCTTATTTTGATTAAATCAAAATAATAATTCACGTCGTTAGGCATAATGATCGGGAATCTAAGAGAACTAGAAGAATGAAATATACTAATTAATTAATTGACAAGTGTTGGACAATTAATTAATTGATTTGCATATTAATGGGCTAAGTTAATTAATTGAAATAATTAATTTATATACCAATTTAATTAATTAGATCAATTGAACACCGGACCAAGCTGATTTTAAGTAATGGGCCAAGCTCTCTTGAACTTCTATTAATTTGTTGTTAGGTTTGAAAAACATAACACAATTATTATTTTGGTAATACAAGAAAATAGAAACCATAATTATCTCATTCTTGTTCCTCGTGTGATTTTATATTGAAAGTTGGACAATTAGACAATTGCGATTTGCAAATCAGAATTGTTCTTCGCATAATTAATTAAAAGTATAATTCTTATCACTATTTCTTTCTAAATACAAAGCAGATCATTGATGAGAATTGAAATATTATTTAAATTTCGCTCTATATGTTAAGTAAATTCCCAACAATATAGTGGGTCGCGATTGTACAAGCAAGTTTTTGAAGCTGCAAATTCTTCATTGAACATTCTTGCGATCGTAAAGCACAAAGTTCTCACTTTATACATTTTGGTTCCTGAATTCCTTCGTTCGTTCATCTCGACTATTATTATTTGTACCATGGGTTCTTTATCTTTAAATTTTCATAATTTAATTCTCACTCTCCACAATTGATAGGCAATTGATTCGATGAAAGTTTCAAAAGTCTGCAATTTAGTCCTCAGACTTTATAAGTGATGGATTTAGCTTCCGAAACTTGTAATTCTCTTCTGTTTACTCCATTAAGACTTCCAATTGCTCATATGCAATCCGGTTGATCATCGTTTTCTCCAAATTAACTCTAATTAAGCTCCAATTTTACCTTTTTCATGCCAACTGCATCCAATTCTAGTTTTTTTTTTTTTTTACCAATAATTAATATATTTAGGGCATGTTTGGTACAAATTAAAATCAGAGTTTAATCTAAATCAAAGTCAAACAATCAATATAAACCATATTTTGCAGGGGTCTCACAGCTTTTCAACTATACATTTCAAAAACTTCTATCGCAATTTACTAAAAATCTAATTTTAATCCTAACCAAACACCCTCTTACACTAAATTAGGTAGATGTCTTCTTAATTAATAATAAATAACAAAGTTTAGAAGTCCAAATAAGTGTATAAAACACGCTTATCAATGGGCGACCATATAATACATCTAAAGCTATACAATTTTGTTTAATGTTCTTATTCGAAAGTAATGTGAATGGGAGCCCGTGTTAGCTTCATCAAATAATTTGTATATGGTTTCTTAAATATTTCATAATGATTGTTGGAGTATGTTTTTTACCGTAGTGGTTACTAATAATTTTAACTTTAAACTAATTGACAATCGACTGGGAACTTATAACAATTATACGATGTTTTGAGGGTTGTGCACTCAGAATCTCAAAATTACTTTAGTTAGAAAGCAAGTGGTAGTAAGTATATAAATTTTGAACGGAATGCCGTACAAAATGTATTTTCAATTTACGTCGGAATTATGTTCAATATATCTGCAAGATATATGAATGAGCACAGTAACCATATTAATAATAACGGAAAAAATGCCCCTTCTGATTGATAGAAATTGATGGATGAGAAAAGTGACAGCGATTTTTCACAGGCAGACCATCGACTACCAGCTGGAGAGAAAACAATAGGGTTTCTGGGGCGAGGATTGTGCAAGATATATGGAAATGAGTAGAATTTCCAAATTAATAATAACGAAAAAAAATTACCTCTTTCGGTTGATATAAATTGATGGAGTGAACGATGTGATATGAGGTCAAATCTCTAGTTATTAACGGAGATGAATTTTTTGAAAACGAAGACAATTTTCACAAGGGGACCCTCAGGTATCGACTCGATAGTGAAATTGTTTTATGGGGGTGAGGGTGGGCCATGGGAGTGTTACTGTCTTTGCAATAATTTTTGTTGGGAGGTGTCGTCAAGTATATCTTGGACATTGTATTTTTCGTTGAATTAAGATTAATTTGCAAATTGTCAACTTCAATTAGCAAAGAAGATATTCACTCCAATTTCCTCTATCCTGAATCACGTTCATTAAATAAAAGTGGAATATTGTTACGAGCAAATTAAATATAAATATAGTATTTTGCAAAATATATTTCGCCCCATTGAGTCATTGAACGAGGGAAAAGAGAATCTAAATAAATTATTTAGGACAACCTTATGGACTGCTCAAGAAACCAAACAATTTAGAAATGGCAATGTTGATAGGCCTATAATAGTTAGAATGTGAGCGTTGGAGCCACGTCTAAAGTCGAGAAATTGTCGAATGATTTGATTGTTGAAACTTAAACTACGTAACTTAATAAGCAATTGTCACCTCTCTAATAATGGTTATCATATTGATAATTTTTCAAAATTGCAACGAAAATGAAGACACGATAAATAAAGTGTCAATTTCATTTTTGGTCGTTAAAACTTTCATTGATATCTCAATTGAGTCTCCCAAATTTAATTCATCTTCATCAAAATAATAAACTTATTTTCAATATTAGTAATTTGCATTGAACTCTATTATTAAACTTGACAAACAAGAATTCATTTAATAAATCATACTCGAAGCTCTATTCATCTCCGTTTTCAAGATTTTGCATTCACGACATGATTAGATGACATAATTACCAGACAATGACAGGAGGATTGAAATGTTCCGTAATGGAGGCTACTGAAAGTCAATGGAAGTTCAGTGATATGATTGCAACGAATAGAAGTCGGATAACTTAGTTGAAATTTCATGAAAAAGTTCAGTGACTCAAAATGGAGTTAAACCTAAAATAAAAGGAATTTTATGACTGCAAATAAAGGAGCGTAGAAACACAAGCACCATAACCATAACTATAAAAACTCAGTAGCAAACACGACATCAGCCATCAAAGCCAAAATGTAGATGGTGCATTTTGGTTAGACTACAATTTGCCTATGGAATCCATTTGTATCCATGACTACAACAATCCGGTAAAGGCACGACTCATGCAAGAACAAGCTGACCCTTTATACGAGCACGTATTCTTTGAACAATTGTCTGCACCCTATTCTGCTGATGATATATAGACAAACTAGATGTAACAGCAGCATTTCTAGCAGTTTCATCGTTCGAAGTTTCAGATACTGTAAATAAAGGTGACACCTCTGGCAGAAAATCAATGCCCGCCAAATGCTGCACCCATTTGTATGGCCGTGAAGTTCTCCTTTCGTGAAATGAGTAAAAATCGCCGATCATTAGCTTTGCCGACTGCATAACATTGCACAAATGTATAGTAAAAAGGTAATGAAGAATGGATTAAAATCATCAGCGACATAATTTTAAAATTGAACCTGTCGAGGGAGCTCAAGGCCGTTATCATCAGTGAATAAGTTGCACAAGATATTATTCTCAGGAGCTTCTTCAGAATCCTTGACTCCTACGCACACGACATTCAATTTTATCAAGTATTCAAACTCCAAAACAATAAGTTCTTTATATTTTGAATCTACAGCGCCATCATCATTTATGTGGAGAGCAATTTTAAGTGGATGAGCTTGATATATTCCTGACTGGTCAAGATTTTCCTTCCATGAACTGTTCTTCAGTCGCTTACTCCTTTGACCATCATCTTCGTCATCAGGCACGTTGCGTGAATTAGAATCGTCTGAGTTTGTTGATATCCCTGATCCATCATAGTGAATGTTAATAGATAAGATAGAAGTTACCAGAGAGAGCATATATGCAGTAAGACAAAAAAATAAAATAAAATAAAATAATTGGAATTGCACTTGTCCCATTCTATAAAATATAGTCTTGTTTGTTCGTACTTGAAGAAAAATGTCCTCGATTCTCATTCTAAATCATATTGTTTAGTACCATAGACGTGTCCAATATTTGATCGAGAAGCAGCTGACACGTCTGAAGTTTTGATTAGACATCTACTTTTTTGACATGGTAAAGACAATGTCGAACATGATCCTTAAGGGTTCCTGAAATAGTTTCGGAGTCCAACGCGTATCCGAAGTGGATGTGGCCTTCTTGAGAATTGAGAGGGCTCATGCTACGTAGCTTTCTTTATAGGCTTTTAGCTATTAGATTCTCAAATTGCATCTGTAGGATTCGACATTTTCCTCGCTCTCTTTAATCTTGAATAGTTTCATACATGTATACAGGGACAAAATAGTAATGCTAGAACAAGTAAACAATACTTGGTGGAGGGAACTTGCACATACATAAATATAGAACTTACACACAGATAATACAGCAGGCATGTCTACATATATAATATATGCATTAACTTCTACTGTGTCCTAACATGCCATATCCTACAACTTTTGACGATGCCATGTCCCTGTGACCTGGAGTAAAGCATCAGCGTCCCATATCATGTCTCTGCTAATTAGGTAAGAACTAATCTATTCATGCTCAAACTTCAGTGAAACCTCTCATAAGTATTCATTGTTGGTATCTTTAAGCAACAGCTGCTAAGGATACACTCTTTGAATATTTTTCTTTTAGGATGAAATAAAATTTAATAATATAAACCATGGTAAGGTATAATCATCGGTTAACTACTCCCTCAATAAAGGATAGTCCCAGCAGTAAGGGCCAAGTAAATTCCAAGTGCTTCACAGCAAAAAACCACATAACTTCTAACAATGTATAAGATAAATAAGACTAATTTTGAACCATCAAATGAGGAGTATTTTCTTGTTTATACTTCATGAAACAACACCACGTAATCTAAAACCATAAGTATTAGATGATAAATAGGTATGTTCAGTTACCAGTGCATTTGTTTGCTAGCTGACAGGCAATATCTTGCGCATCCTTCACACTTCCTATAAGCTCCAGGTCAATATTCTCTCCAAAAGTTTCCTTTAAAGTAAGCAACTGAGAGTAAATTACATAAAGAGGTGGTGGAAGCAATTCAGCTAATTGCTGCTGCTTTAGTTTCTTCATGTGCGAAACCCCTAATTGTTGCTGCACCGGTAAGGATGCTTTTTTTAGAGATTTGAGGTGCGAAGGGAGACTTGATAAGAACTTCTTCCTGTGAGCAACAGTCTCTTGTAGAGCTTTCTTTCTTTGCTCTAATTTCTTGCGGTGTTTGCATAATTCTTTACGCTGAGACAGAACATATGTGAGGATTTATTGAGTTGTTATAGACTTTTCGTGGTAAGCGCGCGCACACAGAGATACAGAGAAATCTTGGCCAAAATATAGCATATATAAATTCAATATTCAAACATACACAGAGGAAAGATTGAGCAAGTACATGAGTGGTACACAACATGAGCTTGTGATTGAAACTAAAATATTGTGATTGAGTCATTAATATCCTGACATGAGTTCATTTAAGAAACAGAGAGTGAATGCATCAAGGTAAATTCTACACATGCCAGTATAAATACATGGTTTTTATCCCCAGAAACACCAGAATGGGAAGCCCAGTTCAATAAATGCTTTAAGAATAACTTTCCCATTAAAACTGAAACTCAAGGAAATAATTTTCTCCAGGACAGTTCCTCCATAATATGCAGCTAACCTCAATGCATCGCGGCAGTCATGAAGGACAAGGTTCAACTTTTCTGCATCTACAGAAAATCCATTTAACATCACTACATTAGGTCTTTTGCAGTCATAACAAGTATTTTTTTCTCCTACAAGCATACAGAGCAAATTGATTGCTGTACAACTTCCATCCAAAATTCTACAGCAATAAGAACTACATTACACATTAATGTATTAATATCCAAAAAAAGATAACCAATATACAAATATGTCGCTGATGAAAAAGGCATCATATTTAATTTTAAGATGATATATATGTGGCAGGTAAAAACTCAGAGGCTGAAAGGGCAGAACCACTCGAGTAGTAATGCAAATTCTACATTCAGGGTCAAGATTATTGATTTTTCATGTCGGTGAATGAACATTGAAGCCTAACACAAGTAAGAAGCCTTTCAATTCAGAAAAAATTCCTTCCTGAGTTTGAAATCCTTCCAATTCTGCTGTTTTTCATAAAATTCAGGGTAGACGGTATTTCCTGGTAATTTTCTGAATTTGCAGTAATTTCAGCCCCCGAGTATTACATTAGGATTTATTGTTGTTTTAAGTCCTCAATAATCTAGAATTTTTCTTATAATTACTTAGGTACTAGTTTTCCACAGAAATCTATTTTAAAAGAGATGTGCCACATATGTTGATGGATTTTTTCATTTCTCTCTTGGGGGATGGGTTATTTGGGTGGTGGGGTGGGGTGGGGTGGTGGTGGTGGCGGTGGCGGTGGCGGTGGCGGTGGCGGTGTAAACTAAATTTCTCTTTTTTAAAAAATTCATTCACACATACATGAATTTATAGGTACAAGAGTAAGAACATGTACTATTGCAGAGAGAAGCATGTATTAATTTTCAAATGCATGTACTCGGTTAGGTTCATAATTAGGAAAGCTTATAAATACCTTCATAACCATGTGATCATCAGAATTTTGAAGAGGTTTTCAGCTTAGTTTAAGTGAGCAAAAATACTTCATCTTCTTCATAGTATTTCTTGTGTAAGTATCCACCTAGCCTCCAACAAATTGCATCATAGCCAGGTCGGTGGTTCAAATAGTGAAATATGTCCGAATGACAAGCTTCCAATGATTAATGAAAAATGTGAATTGATATATTCATATGAAGGTGATTCTAGCAGCATAGATGTGTAGGATGTGGTTGGTAAAGGTAACACAGGACTACAAAACTAAGCTTCATTAACTCAAGTGCAAAAATAGGATCTGCGAGCAATTAGAAGGCAAGTGCAGGAGGTTCTTCAGATCACTGATGTTGGGTTCAGAAATTGGGAAAAAGGTATAGCTTCAAACCTTTATTCAATATGAAGCCTTACATTTCAAGGACTCGTCAATTTAAGAGTTCTACAAATTTTTAGTTGGCCGAAAAGTATATGCGAAGATATGCCCGATATTCGAGTCATTGAAAACTTCTTCAGTCATAAGTCTCCAAGTTTGACTACATTATCGTAGCTTTAGACAAGTGCAAGAATTTGGAATGCTGATGATTGATCAACTTTAGGGTTGCCCATGGAGAAATATTGGGGTGGAAAAAGAGGGCATTGGAATTTACACACAAAACTTTCGTTAGAAACAAAAAGGCAATGGAAGAATCAAAGATAGACAAGAAAAGGAAAAGAAGAAGAGAACAAAGAGAAAAGACAAGATGCTAGCAATTTTACCAAGCCCATACACATTGAAGAGTATAACTGGAGTCGCATGATCAAGTTAAAAGGTGTTGAAAGGTAAAATTTATTTTCTTAGATTCACATGTAAATGAATAAATAGTTGCTAGATATGCTATATGCATAAACAATTTCAGAGAAAAGTGCATATTCAAGACACATAATTGTAATTTGCCAGATATGCTATATGCATAAACCATTTCAGAGAAGAGCCCAGTGACCCAATTTACACCCCAATCAACTGTTTAACTACTGGTTTTCAGCAATTAGTATTGAGCCTGTCCACTACAGGCCTAAAGCTCACTTGAAATATGACCAAATCTACCAAAAAAAAAAAAATCTTGCAAAACTAATAAAATAATTAGATGAGCCAGGTCAAAAGATCAACAAGCCCTACAATCTATCCAGATCAAATATCCATAATTAGATAGGGCATAAAATGACCAGATTAGCTATCTAATCATATTTTGGTCCCTAAATCGCATTTTTCTCTAATGGAATAATCAATGTGTAATCCAACCACAAGTACAATAATTTATTAAACTTTTGAGTAAGTTATTGAGCACATAGGTTTATCCAAGAACCAAAATAAACTTCAGGGACGCTTGCATTTCATAGGAGAGTTATGGAATCTCTATTGCGAATGCATATTCCAAATCCACTAGTATCTCTAGTCAGAAATCTCCACTCCTATAACAAGACAAGCTACTCAATCATTTGGAAGTAGAAAGCAATATAATCTAATTTCATAAATCACCAAATTTTATCCATGGATTATGGACAAAATGTTCGGGTTGTAAATTATGAACCAAGTCTTCTACACAAATTATTACTGTACATACTTTATAATCCCATAAAATCTAAGTGTCTTCAATATTTGTCAAGAATATAAACCATATTGAACATGCAATGAATAAATAAATGACATCAATTTAAATTAGAAAAAAAAAGTCTAAATAGATCAAGCCTGTAGGTCTCACTATTCCAACATTAGCCACTCCCACATTTAATCTGAACTCTAAAAAAACTTTCATTTCAAAATTGAAGAAAACGCTGTTTTTTCTGAACCCCCATGCATTTACTTTTGTAGTAACTGTCCAAGGCAAAGTTGAAAGACTTAAGAGCTATTGGTACAATTAGATGAAGAGATTTTGGTTATATATTGTGATTTTAATGTGAAGATTCACGGTTACTCCATGAATACGAGAACCCCATTCACCAACAAATTTGTCACCACTATGCCTATTATTCAGGCCTTTGAGTTCTTTAATGACTTTGGTCTTTTCCATTTTCATGTCACAATTTCTTACCCCAAATGTTGCAAACTTCAAAAATATTTACCTAGAATAAATTTTTTTTAGCCTCTACACATACTTCCCTAATTACATTTAATTATTTATATTCTCACTAATTTAATGTTTCCAAATATACAAAATGGTGTTTGTCGTGTCCTAAGAGTCACTGGCATGTCAAGTTAAAAGCCTGTCCAGAAGTTTTTATAAACGGATTAAATTATATATAGATAGAAATGAATAATAAATAAGTGGGTAGTACTTGTAGGTTTCAAAAAATGTATTAAATAAAAAGATTTTGACCAATTATAAACTGTTTATAAACATTAACCAAACATGGGTTAAAAAAAAAATTGAAAAATTGAACATGCCAAATTTAAAAGCAAAAGTAAAGAACAAGACAAGCAGCATGGCGCGTGGGACACGTGTCTTGGTGTCTTTGTCGCATACACTCCAGCTTCGTTGGATATACGCGCTTCCATGCTGGGAGTTTACTTACTACATAAGGTGGAAACACAATTTAACATACTCATCTTCCCCCTTCAGAACATTGAAAAGTCATCAAGTTCTATAATGTTTGAACTCGGGTACGTGTATTAGGTATAAGTACATATCTAAGTGTCGAATATTTTATTTTCTAAAATGTAGGATATGAGAATATGGCTAAAAATAGCCAAAATTTCATATACGGGTACGTATTTCAAATTGTTTTTCAAGAAATTCACATATAAAAAGTTAAGTAATAATTAACTGACAAATTGTCAAAAAATAGAACATATCACTTAAAACCAACTAGAAATTTATTCTAAAATAATATGTTTTAGGCCTTTTATTAGTTAATCCTGGTAAAGCCCCCAGGTGGCGTATTTTTTTGAAACGAGGTCCTTGATAACGCGACATAAAGACTTACATTCAAAAATTAATATAAAGTTTTAAGAGTTTTTTTTAACATATTTTAATTGTTTTTTAATAATTATTCCATTAAATAAAAAATAAATCAATCAAACAAAGTCATAAATAATAGATCTACATGGATAGAAATAAAAGTCCAATAGGATTTTCACCTAGAAGCCCAATAACAGCCTATTTATAATACCTAGAAGGTCTTGCATTCACTTTCCCTCTCTTTGATTCTCGTTTCCTTCTCTTTGCTCCGATCGTGACTTCTGTTGCAGCCACTCTGTAGCTCCAACCGCGCAACCTGAGGCCCCCTCTTCTCTGGTTATGACACTACCGGACCTCCTCCCTTGCTTCTCAAGAGCAGAAACGAGAAAGAAAAAAAAAGAACGAAGTAGGAAAAACCTAGCCTCCGCCTTTCTCTATCCCGCGTCCAGTTGAAAAGTGCCGTGCCCGTCCCATATTTCATACCATACCCGTACCCATATTATGTCGTGTCAACACGAGCTCCGATGCCCGAACTCTTCGAAATGGACAAAATACCCGTGTCGGACACGACTCAACATGGGTATGGGCATGTAATATGTGTCGGATCCTCTAAGTTTCAATTGGACACTTCTCCGTTTCTGCTTCTTTCTTTTTTTTTTTTTCCTTCCCCTTTTCTTCTTCGAAGACGACACAAGGTTTTCCCCTTCTTTTTCTTCTATCTTTTCTCTTTGCCTTTTCTTCTCTTTTTTTTTTTCTTTCTTTCCTCTCAGTATCGATGGTTTAGGGTTTTCTTTGTATGAAATGAAAATAAGTTTCATATAGTGCAACTTAGTATTCCATTAAGTTTAAATTGTAATCAAGTCCCTCATTTTCTATTTTATATAACATTTAGTAATTAACTTTTCATAATTGAAAACTAAACTTCAAAATTCTATTTTATTCGTTTTAACCTCTTATTCAATACTCGTTTCCTTCTTTGTGTATGATTGATTTTGGTCTATTTAAAATGACATCTTGGGTTAATAAAAAAAATTGAAGTTTGAAAGACCCACATACCCATGTCCAAAATTTGGACTCTTTTTAGCATGTCCCCGTATCCTATATTTTAAAAAATAATGAATCCGACACTTAGATACATACCCATACCCGAGTCCGAGCATCATTAAACACGAGTACTCCGACCGGAATGAAGAGTCCGAGTTTCACATATCAAGTTCAAGTAACAAACTTACCATCACAAATACAAAGACTTGAACCAAAAAGCAGTTTTCAACTTATCACAGCATATCATACCACAAGCAATAAGGTGTAAATTAGGATAAGTTTAAATAACACTGTTAAAAGAATTAAAAGATATATAAGGAAACACAGTAATGAACAGAGGTTACCTGGTACATCTCAAAGTTGAGCCTTTTAAGCAACAAAATTTGTTCACTGTCTTTTGATATTACAGTCTCTTTTATCTCTACTGGTGCATCTCTGAAGAACTCTTCTTGAGGTACAAGTTCAATGTCAGGATATTTAGTGTTCAAGTCCTTGCAAGCCTTTATTGCTTTAATTTGGTGATTTTTCTCATACAGCAAACTCTGAAGCTGCAAGGTTGCAAACTCCACAGATGCTTTAGCACGTTCAGTTTCTGCTTTCACAGAATCTTCTTCAAGCAAGATAGACCTGTTTGCCTGTCACAGAACATTGAAAGACACGAGTCATAAGCTTATCTAATCAAGAACCAGATGTTTAATGTGTAAATATCGATGTTTTGAATATTGGCCCAAATATTGACCAGAAAAAGTTAAAGGGTCAAGTGCAGAAGGGTCGAATAGAGATCGAACTGCTAGAAATAAATAAATAAATTATATACCACAAAATTGAAAAAATTAAGTTAATTTTTCAACTTAAATAATATATATAGACAAAAGCACACATTAATGATTAAATTTGGGTATATTTAATTTTTATTTTGTCATGTGGTGAATCATTTAATACTTTGATAGTATTTTATCGTGTCATTGAAATAAAATTAAAATGAGATCACGTAAATTGGATTGGAAATGAAAAAGAAATTCATTTGAAGAGAAATAATTTACACCAACATGATTTTTCTTTTTTTTTTTTATTAGAGTTACTACCTTTTAATTTATTCCACTTTTATAACTGAAAAACTATTCATGAGGGTGGACTAGAGAGTGCTTTTCAAACTCTTGATGATTTTTTTTTTTTATCCTCTTTACAAAAGTATTGAATCTGCATGCTATAAATATATGGGCTAATTAATGGAAAAGTAACTTTTTTAGGCCTTTCATTGCTTTCAATGTATTGGGCTGAAAGTTGTAAATAATAATTTTTAAACCATTTCCAACAGGCAAAACTGGATAAAGCATTTCCAGGTCATCCAGTTTCTTGTTAACAAGCTAATTGACCGGTCTTTTACCGATTTCAAATTTAGTGATTTTAAGCATTAACCGGACCAGACCTTAGGCTGGTTCCCCATTTTTCCGGTTGAACCAGCCTGGAGTAGAAATTTACAGCAACATAAAGTGCACAAGAAATTGCTAACGAAAAAATAGTTTGTAGAAACAAATCTAAAGTAGCAGGCAAAGGCAGGAAGACACGGAACGGAAGAGCAATTGGACTTTAATATGGGTCATGGAAGACAAATTTTTGATTCATAATCACTTTGCGACATGAAGTCAATAGTAATAAATGGTATGCCCTTGCAGCTGATGCTATGTTTACTAGAATTGATCATGTTAAGAATTGAAATTAGATGCCATTTGCAACCTGGAAGATCCTCTAACAGTAATCATAGGTACACTTGAATCTCATAAAACCACAAGGTGAAATAATAAAATTCACCAGGTATGTTTGCATCATTTCCAATTAGCATAACAGAAAAAGTTAAAAGAAATATTATGTATGATAGAAAATTAAGATTAACAAAGAAGCAAGACAGATTATAACTCTTCTATATTATCATAACTCCACCTACAACCATTTCAATTATCATACTCCATTATTGTGTGTGGTATATCATTTTCTTCATATTTTGGAGTATGTAAAAGCTTTACCAGCTGGGCAACAAACGGATTTTATCTTAGTTTCATGTACAGATCAGGAATTGAGCATTCTAAAAGGAAGCAGGTTCTGAAAGCTGGTTTTCTGAAGTCTGAGATACAACGAGTGGAAGAAAGCTGGTTTTGTGGAACTGGCTAGTTTTTGCTTGGAGTTGGGACTTTAGATTTTTTTTTTCGTGGCTCCTGGTTATGGGCTCACCAAAGGGTATGATATTTCTGGTTCTTTTGGTTCATGGAAAGGGTGTTTTGTGATGCCAAAGGTGAATATGTTGTCAAAATGGAAGCTTCTGATTTGGATTTATATGGGTGTAATTCATAAAACCAAAAAAAAAAAAAAAAAAATCTTTGGTTTTTGGATCTAAGCAAGAACAAAATTACTGATCTGTCTTCTAATTTTTGGAGTTTTGAGTTCACTCAAGAATATTAATCTTTCAAGCAACCTGTTTAAGGGTTCTGTTGTCGGTGTCTTTGAAGGATCATTGGAGTTGGGCCTTTGAGTTATTTTATACATTAGTTAACAAATTGATACTTCTTGATCATTCAGCATCAATTCGATGGGGATGTCAATGAAATCGATATAGATCATGGAGATTAACGAAGATTAAAGAAGATTATGATTTTAAAAAACTACATATAATTGTATATTTAGGTTGATTACAATTAGTCAATTACCATATTTACATGAATACCATAGTTACAAGGTCATATTTTTCCTATATAATGTAAGGAATGTCTCGAGTGAAAATCATTTAGTCAAAAGTTTGTAGAGCTGTAAAGATAAGCAAAGCTAATTAACACTGATGAAGTTTGAAACTAAGTCGAATAATCAGTTTAAAGACTATAAACTAAAGTCAATTATATCCCAGATATTCATAGGGCAAGTAAACCAGGATTTTAAGAATATAATGTCATTAACAAGAGGATTACTATGCTCATCCTTTGCATAGAATCTCATTTCATGGACAAAATTCCAACAGCATATTATTTGTCAAACATTCTGAATCATTGTATCATCATTTCACTCCGATTTCTATTTTTTCGCTTTTTATTATAGAATTTTAATTCATGAAATTCAACAGAAATCAGGTTTTTACATATCTCCAATATGATGACATCTGGGAAACAACCTAAAAAATTTAGAACCTAAAGTTCAATTCATTTAGGGTTCTTCGCCTTTCGTACTCCACAACTAGCATGTAAAATTGTTTCCTTAAAGCTCTCCCAAAAAAAAGACCCAAATTCATACTGATTTTAACAAATACATTCACATCGTTATGAAAACGCATACTTCGGCCAAATATACCCATACTTCAAAATGATTTATACACTAATATACACACAATAGATATGCACTTCACATGCACGTGCGTATATATGTTATATGGGAAGAGTTTGTGTGACCTGGCAGAGAGTGACAAAATTTAGGCTGAACTTCTCCGACAGTATAGTATTTGTTAAACGTCCTGAATATTCACATTTTCATCTCACTCCTACCTCAAAATTTTCCCTTTTATTATTGCCACTACATTTATGAAATCCAACAACTCAAGAAAATTTAGAACCTAAAATTCAGTTCTTTACAAAGTTCTATCGCTTTTGGATTCTACAACTAACCATAAAAAAATTAAAAAAATAAAAATAAATGTTTCTTCAGAGCTCTCCCATACACAATACCCAAATTCAACAATGATTTTAACAAAAAAAAAATGAAAATTTAATTCACTGTGAAAGCACAACAACGCAATTCTATTTCAGCCGTAAACCCCAAATCCCTAATAATCCCAGATTCCAAAATATTTATATATGTTAATATGTGAAGAAGATGTGGACCTGGCGGAGAGTAACGAAATTGAG
The DNA here is from genome assembly GCA_903798255.1 of Fraxinus quadrangulata. Classification (NCBI taxonomy): domain Eukaryota; kingdom Viridiplantae; phylum Streptophyta; class Magnoliopsida; order Lamiales; family Oleaceae; genus Fraxinus; species Fraxinus quadrangulata. The sequence continues at coordinate 31,931 of CAIGRB010048986.1, read as the reverse complement.
GAGAATTTGAGTGACGAGTTCTCGGAGTTGGGATTTGGTCTGGGCTTCTTTCTTAATGGCAAGCATTTTGGCCACCACTTCCTCCACCGAAGCCTTGCTCTGCCGGAGGGTGTCGTAAAGAGCTGCCGTGTCTAACTTGTGCTCCGGCAATGTTTCGCCGTGTTCCGCCATCGTCACCTCCATTGTAAGCCGCCTTGATCTGTAAATAAATTAAAGAGTTACTAATAAATAAGTTAATTTCATTTTTGGGTCACTGAACTTTAGTGAAACCTCAATTGGATCGCTCGTCTTTAATTCATCTCGTTACTAAAATTAACATCATACTTCTACTTGTACATATTCTTGGCTTTATAATGAAAAAAATTAAAGAGCTAAAATCAATTTGGTAACTTTTAACAATTTTATCCTTGCCGTCTATAAATTATTATCATTATATTCATTGTCCCTCTCGATAAATATGAAATTTCGGAAGGTGTATTCAATTAAGACTTTTTAATGACTTTTTGGGATTTAAAAAATTTAGGGATATTCAGCCCCTGTTTGACACCCATTTTGGGTATAAAAAAAATTCTGGAATAGTGATTGATAGAAGATTGTGTGGTTAAAAAGTAAGGAGAGTTTTTGGATTTATGTGTAATATTATTTTATTGATAGAATGTTTGGTTAAAAAGTAAGGAGAGTTTTTGAATTTATGTGTAATATTATTTTATTGATAGAATGTGTGGTTGAAATGAAGAATGAGAAATAGAATGAGAAATAAAATGGATTTCAAACAGGGGCTCAATATAAATTTTTGGGGACTCTCTAACAGTATTGGTGTATTCAGTTGAGACTTTTAATGACTTTTAAAAAATCTCTAAAAGTCACTGTGTATTCAATTACAATTTTTTAAAAGTTTCTATAAGTTTTTGGATATTCAAATTTATATGACTTTTAGAGACTTTTATAAAAGTGTCCATGTTATTAACTTTTAAACAGAAAGTACTCAATTAAAATCTTCAAACTCTAAAGAAGGTAGTAATTTTTTTAAAATAATCATCTATCACGTGTACTAAAATTAATTTGGTAACATATGAATTTGTTTGCCTTACGTTTGCAACCATTCGTGTGTTCATGGTTAATCTCGTTGAACATAATTAGTGAACTTATTCTCTTTGCATATATGTGTCTAGCATGGATGGCCTCCAAGTTTCTTTGGTAATTAATTTTTATCGCTTTGTTTGATTCCCATATTTTTCAAAATATATTTTTCGTATTCTTTTCAACCACAAATTTTTCATTAAAATAATATTATACATAAATTAAAAATTTTTCCTTCTTTTTTAATCACATTCTCCATCAATCTACTATTTCAAAATATACATTTCAAAAGGAATGAGGCTCAAACACCGCCTATATATAATTATATATTATGTATGTATGGTAATTAATATTTTTAACATGATTAAATATTTTTATATGTTGTTTTATAAATTTTAAATTGATAATTTATCATGTTGCTACTCTTGAAATAGTACAACATTATAATTAATATTTTAGAATAATATTATTTGTTCATGAAGAGCATGCATTATAATTTTCAATACTCTAGAAAAATATCGACATGTTGCTTCTGATGTAACACAATATTATAATTAATAATTTTCAAGAATCTTATTTGCTCTTAAAGAGTATAAATTATAATTATCAATATTTTAGAAAAATATTGAAATATTACTTTTGAAAAAATAATAATAAAATACAACATGCTTTCGAAGTAACACTTTCGAAAAACATATAATTTGAATTATTGTTTATCCCTGAACGAAAACATATGACTCATGTCATATTGACATTAACTACTTGATTAATTATTATATGATTATACAATGTTTAATCATATTTTTCGAAATTAATTGTATTTCTTTTGCTTTATTGAGTAGTTAATCAAATGTCAAATATCACAAAATTTGAGTTTGTAGCACTTGATATATCTAACAAAAACCATTTGTCATGTGTTTTCGATAATGATATTCATCTTATATCAAATGATCCGAAAGAGACAATAGAAGAAGAAAACAAAAATCCCAACAGGATTGTGCAAAAGCACTTATCTGCATTCGTCATCATCTTCGTGATGGATTAAAAATTGAATATCTCATTGTTAAAGATCCACAAATTATTTGAAAAAAAAAATGACAGAAAGACTTGATCACTTAGGACTATAGTCCTCTCTAAAGCCCGCTATGATTAGATGTACCTTCGCTTACAAAACTTTAAAATTATTAATGGGTACAATTTTGAATTGTTTAGAATATATTCAAAATTGACCTTCCATGATGAAAAAGTCACCGATGAAGATATGTTGAAGAAACTTTGTTCTTCCTTTCATGCTTCGAATGTGCTCCTGTAGCAATAATATTGTAAGCAAGATTTTAAAAAGTATTCAGAACTCATATCTTGCCTGCTTGTGGCTGAATATAATAATGAATTGTTGATGAGAAATAATAGGTTACGTCCAACTAATTTTGTACCATTGCCTGAAACAAATAGTACTGTATTGTTTGAAACAAATGCAATATCAACTGTTAAATAATAATATGGAAAAGGAATTCGGACTTCTTGTATCATAAATATATAATAATATGATAAAAATTAAAAAAAAATTATTTTTTTAATTCAAATAGGAGTTTGAAAAAGTTGAATCAAGTGTTAAATAGTAATCACATGGAAAAGATAATTGGACGTTTAGTTTTACTTTATTACTTATTAAATGATATCGTCTAGTTGCGACATAAATCACGCAACAGGTTTTCTATGATGCTGCTGGAGACTATTTTATTTAATACTAGCTAAAATTATTTCTAAATTATGTTTGTTTTTATTTATTTTTTTCTTTTTCAGTTGATCTACCTTTTTTTTTTTTTTGGGTTTCATTGTTGGACTTGAAACAATAAAAAGTAAGAGATCAACATTAATATTAGATTACAGATTTCAACATTGATAATGATAACATGTGTTGTGGAAGATAATAACATGTTTCTAAATTGAGAATTGGTTGTTATTAGCCGTCTTGGGTGAACATTTTTTTTTTTTTTTTACTTTATATTTTTAGGATGGTACATATGAAGAAATTGATAAAGACAACATGCTTATGGGTTTTTTTTTATTATTATTATTTTTTTATCATGCAAAGGTTTAAAAGGACAAGAGCCAATATGAGTCCAACATGTGAAAATTGTTGGGCTATTCATAGTGGTGTCAAATGGGGCCGAGTAACTAGTCGACTCGGCTCATGGGTGGCTCGGCTCGGCCATGGGCGAGCAATTGTTCCACAAGCTCGTGGTGAAACAGCGACCGTTTCGATCACTGAACTTTCAAAGTCGCTGTTTTGACCACTTTTTTTTTTCTTTTTACTTTATAAATATCCTAACCCATTTTCAATTTTTTTCACACAACATTCCAACAATTCCCACTCTCTTCTACATCCTAAACTACTACATTTTCATTTTTACCTTCAACTTCAACTTCAATTATCATTTATCACACTACAAATTTACAATTACAATCTTACACATCAATTTTTTTCAATTCTTGATTCTTTCCGTACTTTTTATTTACTTACTTAGTTATTTATTACATATTACATCACAATTCACAAATGCATCCACACTTTTTGTTGAGGGCTTGTTGGGATTCTCGGAGACGAATCACTTGTGACGCTACAAAGTCAATTTCGGAATGATTCCGATTTGAACGAAGTACCCATTCCTGAAAATATTTCATACTTGGATGCTCGTGGAAGTAGTAATCCAATTGATTTGGATGACGCTGATGTTCTCGAAATGGAACATGATGAGGAATATGTATTAGATATTGTCGATGCAAGAGGGAAACGAAAGGGGAAAAACATGCAAAATGTTGGGATCACTTTAAATTTATTTCAATGAATCGTGTGGTCGATGAAGTCGCAGAGTCTAAAACAGTTTGTAAATATTGTCAACAACGATTGACATGAGGCATTGATACCACTCACCTCAACCATCACTACAAAGTATGTGTGGCCAAACATGGGCTTCTTGCTACTAGTCAAACACAAGTGCAATTTGGTAGTCCAAGCGCTGATTCTACCTTTTCGCCACTTTCCACATGGACATATTCGGAGGAGAAAGCTCGAACGGGAATTGTAAAATTCGTTACCGCAGCTGAGTTACCTCTAACAATAGTGGACAACCAACATTTCGTTTTGTACGTAAAAGAATATCTTCAATCGATCTACGTTGGGGTAAGTCGAAACACTCTTCGTTCAGGTACACTTGAATATTTTCTTAATACAAAGAAACAATTGATTACTGATTTACAAAAATATGGGGTGATATATCTTTAATTTCAGGTACACTTTTAATGTTTTCAAGGCCATGAAATTCCCTACTGAGTCAGATAACTGCTTTCAAATATATGTAATTGAAAAAGTGGTCTAAGACACATTTTTGCTGCACAACTCGTTAGACACGTATGAAGTCTGTATTTTACATTCTCAATCGACCCACTTTGATTCTCTTGAGATTGAGACATGTGCGAGGTTCTTGGAAACTAACCCACCATGCACGTAGAAACGTCAGTTTGAGGAATTAGGAACTGGTCCTACAATGCCACTATCGTTTGTTCAACACCCTCCAAAGTTGGAACTTAGCAGCTAGCGCTTCATCTTCGTTATACTTATTTGGGGGAGTTCTCTACACTCTCGGTGATTATTTCGAACTCAGTCAGTGAGGTGGAGGAATAAAGACTACTACAGGTACTCCGGAAAAATAAGACCACAATTGGATGGTTTATCATGGATATTAAAGGGATCAACTCTTCATTGTACACGTACAAGATTCTCATGGAAGAGAATTTTAAACCTTGTATAGATGGTCAGAGAAGGCTAAATCCGAACATGAAAGAGGTGGTCAGGGGTTGAAGTACTGAAACTCCTAGACGGCGACATTATTTACCCAATATCAGACAGTGCATGGATCAGTCTAGTCCAGGTTGTACCTAAGAAGGGTGGTATTAGGTGGTGCAGAATGAGAAGAATGAGTTAATTCCCATGAGAACTATTACAGGCTAGAGAGTGTACATTGATTATCGGAAACTCAATGCTGCTACTCGGAAGGATTACTTTTCCCTTCCATTCATCGAACAAATGCTAGAACGGCTGGTAGGACATTCTCACTACTGTTTTTTTGATGGACACTCTGCATACAATCAGATAACAGTAGCACTAGATGATGAGGAGAAAACCACTTTCAAATGCTCCATGTTACTTTTGCTTACCGTAGGATGCCATTCGGATTGTGCAATGCTCCTGCCACTTTTCAACGCTACTTGATGGCGATATTCTCATATATGGTTAAAAAATTCATAGAGATCTTCATGGATGACTTTTCGATATTCGGATCGTCCTTTGATGAATGTTTGGAGCATTTGAGTTTGGTATTGCAACGATGCAAAAAGACGAACTTGGTATTGAACTAAAAAATGGCACTTCATGGTTCAGGAGGGCATTGTGTTGGGAATTGAGGTGGACAAGGTAAAAATTCAAGTTATAGAGAACTTACAACCACCGACGTCAGTTAAGGGTGTTCATAGTTTTTTGGGAGATGTCGGGTTTTATAGACGGTTCATTGATGGCTTCTCGAAGATCACGAAACCCCTGTGGTCTATGCCTTTGTTGACGAAGAAGGACTCCAAACCAAAAAAGGGACAAGAATGGCAGTGAAAATGTGGTAGCCGACCACTTATCTCGACTTCAGCCGGGAGAGCAGAATGAATCAATCGAGATTAATGAGATTTTCCTAGTTGGCCAGATTTATAGCATGGATGAGGTGCCTTGGTCTTAAGAAATTCATTGATATTTTCGACTGATTTTTATATGTAGGTAAATTTGTCGGTAATCACCGACAATTATTTCCGCCGAAAAAATTCCCAGCTGGACATTAATTGGCGATATGTGTCAAAGATAATGTCCCATCTGTAAGTAAGGTTACCCACAGAATATCGATCTTTAGCAACGAAAATATTCATCACGAATCCACAGTTTATAGTAGTGAATATCCACCATTCCAGTTGTAGCTTAAACTTTCAAGTAAGGATATTGTATCAATCATCCAGGCAATTATATCATTGCCATATTTCGAAACAAGCATGATTTCTTGAAAGTTTCGAGTTCTTGTTTCAACAAAATGGCACTGAACGTATGAAATGCACTATCTTATATAAACCTTGGTGATTTCTTAAAAGTTTCGAGTTCTTGTTTTGAAAAATAGTACTGAACCCAGGTAATGCACTGTCATAAGTATAAAACGAGTCTTGGTGGGTTCTGATACTAGCCATTTGATTTGGGGCTAATCAGAGCTGGACCTGAGGGGAGGCTAAAGAGGCCTCAACCTCAGGCCCAGAATTTTTAGGGCCTTTGTTTTTAATTAACCTGAAACCTCGACTTCAATTCTTCAACTCCATTCTCCAGTCTTCACACCTTCACCTTCAGCCGCCCTTCCCTGAGTTTCCTCCACGGCTCCACCTGACTCCTGAGCTTCATGTTTCCTCCATTGCTCCAGTCCGTGCTTCCACCTCCTTCAGCCCTTCCCTGCACCTCAGTTTTCTCCCTGCGTGGTGCGCCTATCTGATCGTGACTCTGTCCGTCCGCCGTAGCCCCGTGAAGAGAAATAGAAAACCTTGACTTAACCAAACCAGTCAATCTCTCTTCCTTTCCGGTAAGCAGCGTTCCTCTCCGGCCTCCTGGCCTGTAATTACTGATTATTGAGTAAGTATTAATATTTATTGTATTTTTGTTTACACAGAGAGTCTGAAAGACACATTCACGGACTCATGGTGATTTCTTCAGTTCTTCTCCTTGAATCTTGATTAACCATTGAAATTGATCAAATCATTTGAATCTTTAATTTATAGAAGGTGGAGCTGTGAAGCCTAACTGCCTAAGGTGTAAGGAATAATCAATTTTCTTGAGGCCTTGAGGGGTATACGAGTATGTTTCTTATTTCCAGCTTTACTAGTTTACTGTACTTTGTTTTGTGATTGAGAATTTGAGTATAGTCTATGGATATTGGATAATGGATGGATGATTAAGGATGATAGGAGTTGAAGTTTGAAATGGGATTTTATAAATATGCAATTCTGCATATATTAGACTATTAGTTATGGAATTTTATAAATTGAATCTATGATAGTGTGAATGAATATGTATTTTTACTTACCTGGATTTGGTGTAATTAAGTGTGAATTTGAACTGGGTTTTGTAAATCTACATTCACTCATGTTAATTGTTATGTTCAATTTCAATAATTGTTAGCTGTTGAGTGATTTGAGTCAAATACCATGGCTCCCAAATATGCATCTAGAGATATGGATAAATATTTTATTAAGAAAAGAAAAGTGAATGAAGGTTTTGAAGAACAACATAATCAGAATGATAATGATAATGTGAATGGACGGAAAGAGAATGAGGAAATGATTGAACCTACCAATGTAGATGAACCAAAGCAGAATGATGAAAATAATGTTCAAGATGAAGATTTAAATCAAGTAAATTGTTTTACTTTAAATTTTGAGGATCCTGAAAATTGGAAGGACGTTCATATTGATCAAAAGACAAGTGATTTTTTAGTTGAAATGGGTCCTGACGTGTCTCCGTGAATGAAGTGGATGATAAGGTAGAAGAGGGCAACTTATATTTGAATTAGGATGATCCTGGGAATTGGAAAAATATTGATCAAAGAACGAAAGATAATTTAGTTGAAATGGGTCCAAAAAGAGTTTATGATATCTTGTTTCCCAAAGATAATCAAGGTAGACATTTTGAATCATCACAATATAAGCGAGTACTTGCAAATGGGTAGACAACTGTTAGAAGATGGTTAGTGTATTCGATTTCTTTAGATAAGATCTTTTGTTTTTGCTGTAAGTTATTTAAGACAAAAAATGATGAAAAATATTGGTCAATTGTGTAGTGACGGATTCAAAGATTGGCATAATGTGCATTGACGCCTTACAAATCATGAAGTGTCTAAGAAGCATATAAGCTGCATGACTAGTTGGACGAAACTGGAAAATAGGCTTCAAACAAAACATATAATTGATGAACGCGTACAATTGGCCATCAACAAAGAAAGAGAGCATTGGAAACAAGTGTTAATGAAGATAATTGCTATTGTGAAAATGCTCGCTAAAATTACTTTGGCATCTCGAGGAGATTGTGGGCAACTTTATGTTGAGAACAATGGACCTTTTTGGCAAATGATAAAAATGGTTGCTGAGTTTGATCCAATAATGAAAGAACACATTCAACGTGCTCAAGCACGTGAGATTCATTATATATATCTTGGTCCTAAAATTCAAAATGAACTGATACAAACTTTGGCAGGCGAGGTCACAAGTTCAATTATCACCAAAGTGAAACATGCAAAATATTTTTCTATCATACTTGATTGTACTCCAGACGCAAATAATGAGGAGCAAATGTCTTAGTTATACGATGTGTGGACGATTAAACAGACTCGTCGATGGTACAAGAATATTAGATTGAATTTTTTAAGGTGGATGATACATCAGGACTTGGACTTTTCAATGAGCTTAAAACTATGTTAATGAATTTTGAGCTTGATATTGATAATATAAGAGGTCAAGGGTATGACGATGGAGCTAACATGAGCGGGATACATAGAGGTGTACAAAAAAGGTTACTTGAAATTAATCCTAGAGCTTTCCATACTCCATGTTGTTGTCATAGCCTTAATCTAGCAATATGTGATATGGTAAACTGTTGTTCTAAAGTTATGTCCTTCTTTGGAGTGATACAACGTATATACACAATGTTCTATTCTTCTCCCAAACGATGGAAAATTTTTAAAGATAAGGTTGAAGGTCTAACATTTAAGTCATTGTCACAAACATGTTGGGAAAGTCATGTGGAAAGTGTTAAGCCAATAAAGGAGCAATGTGTACGAATAAGAGACGGTTTAGTTGACTTGGCAAACATTGTTGAAGATGCTAAAACGAAGAGTGAAGTTGCATCCTTAGCCACATATGAACTTGAGAATTTTGAGTTCTTGCTTGGCATGGTCATTTGGTATAAGTTGTTGAATGCTATCAATACCGTGAGTAAATTTTTTCAAGCCGAAAACATGGATATTGATGAAACCATCAAGCTTTTAGAAGCGCTTATTTTGTTTCTCGAAAAATATAGAGAATCTAGATTTGCTAGTGCCATGGATGAAGCTAAACAAATGGCAATTGAAATGGGAATTGAATCTGTTTTTCGAGAGAAACGCATCATTCGAAGAAAGATGCATTTCGATGAAAGTGGTAGTGAAGAGATAACAAAATCAGCTGAAGAATCTTTTAGAGTTGATTATTTTCTTTTTATAATTGATTAAGCTCGATCTTCATTTCAAACTCACTTTGAACAATTTAAACATTATGAAGAGACATTTGGATTTTTGTTTAATTTGGAGTGGTTAAAGAGTATGCACGTTGACAGTTTGTTGAAATCTTGTGAGAATTTTAAGCAGTATTTGAACCATAATGGGCATTCAGACATTATTGGTGATGACTTATGTACGGAGTTGATAGTTTTGAAGTGCTATTTAACTAGAGAAACAAAAAGAGCTATTGATGCGCTAAATTACCTGAAGAAAATGAATGGTTGTTTTTCCAAATGCTAGCATTGCTTACAAGATTTTGGTCACTATACTAGTTACAGTTGCATCAGCAGAAAGAAGTTTTTCCAAGTTGAAATTGATCAAGACTTATCTCTGTTCAACTATGTCGCACCAAATATTGAATGAATTGGCCATGTTATTCATTGAAAAAGAAATGGTAGAACAATTCGACTATATAAAATTGATTGATATTTTAGCCTCAAAAACTATAAGACGAGTTATATTTAAGTAATCGGTTAGAACATCGTCGTATTGTTATTTGATTGCAAAATAAATATTTTGAATAGTTTATTTTTATTTGTTGCTTTATTGTTGAATTTAAGTTAACAATTTTAGTTCCGTAAGACTCTTTTAAAATAAAAAGTGGATTGTCTGCTATGACTTAGGGACCCAAATTTGAAGTTCGCCTCAGGCCCCGTGAAACACAGGTACAACCCTGGGGCTAATTGATTTTAGGGAATCAACAATGGAGGAATACCATTGTGTGTAGTGAGAATAAGCCCTGTTCTGGACCGTGTATGTTGATTTTTCTCTTGAAACTAAAAATGTCACGGCAAAAAATAAAAACATGGATGCTTGAGGAAATTCAGTTTTGCAAAACTTTTTCTATGCCATATACTGGGCTGTGACTTCCATATATATACACAAATTTGAAGGCATGTTTATGGTGACATAACTCGTCTAAATGATTAAGCCGTAAGACGTTTGACAAATAAATAATTTATATAATTAAAAGCTTAAAGTGTGATATATTTAAATAACCTAACACATACACGACTTTTGTAAAAACAATAATTTATTTAAATTTATTGTCCAACATGCTACTTAGCTAGATTCATGTTTTTTTCAAAAGCATAATACACTAGAAATTTTAAGAAATAGGTAGTAGCATGAATAGATATGAGATGCTTCGAATTTTCTAATTAAATAAATATATTAGACCCTTGTTTGGTATAGTTAAAAATCAGATATTTAGTAAATTTTAATAAAAGATGATAAAATGTGTGGTAGAAAAGTTGTAGGTTCCATGTAATGTTATGGCAAGAAAAGGATATGCACAACATATATATTTGTAATGTCTGGGGATTGAAATTTCTAATCCACAACATTTTTTCTTCAAGGAGTGGAAAATTTACACACTAAATTTATTTGTACAGGGCTTGATTAAAGAATAAAGAAACATAACTGAGTGTTTATATTCAATTCTATTCAATTCGAATACTAAATGATTAATTTTTAAGATAATAAAAGTCCTAGCATCCCTTTTTATATAGTGTAGAAAATTATTCATTACATAGGACCATTTTCTTCTTTTTAGAAATTTACATATTGCAAAAAAATAAAAAATAAAAAATAAAAAAAACATTAAGTATCTTTCTTATGAATTTTCGGCCAGTTCTCTGCCTATGCCTACAAGTAATTGTCTCTATCTTTTGAATAATTAGCCGGGTCTAATTTCTAAATATCCTGGTCAGCCTTGTTAATATTTTTTCGTAACATTTTTCCTGGTGTAATCATGATATTTGTACATGGTGGCGGAGTTAGGATTCAATGGTACAGGGGCTACTGGATTGGACGGTGGGCTATTGGGTTGGACAATAGAAAAAAATGGATTATGACCAATTTTTTATTTATTTATTTTTTTTTTTAACAAAATTTGGCTAAGCACACCCCAATCCACCCCTATCTCCGCCCCTGTTCGTACATGTTTAACTATAATATTTAAAAGATTCAGTTGTTTGAGAGAGGATATATTTGTTTACTTAAAACTTTTATGCACAGATGAAATTCATTTTTTTTCTCAAAACCAACCATTGGAAGTATAGAGTTCTAAACAGATGATGGTGAACTAGAACTCGAGACACTTGTCTACTCTATTAAATATAATTGGATCACTTCAGTTAATAGTTATATTTTTTGTTAAGGATATTTTTATTTATTTAAATTTGAACTTAAACACTATATATATGAAGAACTTATGGAATATAAGGTAGCATAGATATTAAATAGGTTATATTGACTATCTAAATTGGTTGAGAGATCAGCATAAATGTTATTCACTTGTTCTTTCTTTTCCTTCCATTTCTACATGCTTGGAAAAAAAATATTTATTTATAACAACTTGAAAGTTAGTGTTTGTTTTCGTTTTTTTGTAGTTTGAAATCGATTTTGACGCAATTTCATATTACATGGTATACATTTGAAATTTCAGCTTTTTAAATTTTTTTTCACAAGAATAATTGATTAATATAAAAAAATTTATATCTAATTTTAATTTTAATACAAATTTGCATTGGAAATTTTCATTTGAAATTAGGAATGAAAAATAACAATGAACTTAATTCCATAGGAAATAGTGGAGAATTTTCCCAACAGAAGAAGCAACGATAATTTCGTCCCTAATTTCTATTGAAATAAGTCATCGTCAAAATTGTTGGTAAGAAATTCATCAATATTTTCAATAGATTTGTATGTGTAGGTAAATTGGTCGGTAATCACCGATGGTATTGTTTCTGTCTGAAAAATTATCAACGAGACGTTAACCGACAATATGTGTCGACAATAATGGTTATCGACAAAATGTTGGCCTTTAGTGACGAAAATATCTATTGCGAATCCACATTTTCTAGAAGTGAATATCTACAATTTCATCGTAGTTGTAGCTTAAACTTTCTGGCCAAACTCTGGTATCAATAGGGTTGGCAAAAAATCTCGTCGGCTCGGACTCGGGCTTGGCTCGGAAAAAGCCCGAGTCGGGCCCAGCTCGGGCCGAGCCCCAATTTAGGGCGTCGGCCCGAGCCCGTTCGAGCCGGCTCGTATTTAAAAAAATAAAAATAAAATTTAAAGCTGCATGCACGTAGCTTGCGTGCACACGCAACTGAAAAAAGATGGTCTATATTTTTAAAATTTTGCATGCAATTATCTTGTACACCAAAAAATTTATTTAATTTATTTAATTCAAAGTATTAAATGATCAATTTTTGAGATGATAAAAGTCCTAGCATCCCATTTTATTTACTGTTGAAAATTATTCATTACTTAAATTGGGATGCTAGGACTTTTATCATCNTCAGCCCTTAGTTCAGCAAGCTTCTTGTCCCTAAGCTCGACAACCTCCATGAGCCCAGCCAATTTATGGGACTCGTCCATCCCTTGTAGTGAAAGGCATCGGGGAATACTCAGGGTATGTCAAAATAAAGAGCATGTGTTAGTGTCGAGAAAAATACATAAAACATATTCAGAGTGTAGTACAGTTCTTACCTTCAAAGTGAGGAACTTGAGGGCCTTCATCCCCTCTTCAAACCTAACATCTCATCGATATTTTGCCACAATGCTCAGGATCAAGTGGCAACACTCGAAGTCCTCAATAATCGAGGCCATTGATGGTATGCAATCATCCTCGAGGTCTACGACTTCAGGCCAGTGAGAATGAAGCTGAAAGCCCAAGAATAGCTAACCAAGAGGGGGTGAATTGGTTTTTAAAACTTTTTCTAAAATAAATTCAAGTCTTAAACAATATACTAGCAATTATATCAATTCAACAAATATGCACAAATATAAAGATAATCAAGCACGACCACTTTGAGCAATATAAAGACGGTAAGTAAAAGAGGGAAGAGAATGCAAACGATGTAGTTATGGAGGTTCGATCCCCAAACACGATCTACGTCCCCCGTTACCAAGATCTCCATCACGAGCAAGGTCTTTTTCACTATATTGATTGACTTATGGTGTAATATAACCATTTACAAAGCTTTCGGTGACTTACAAATAAGGAACATCGATCCTTTTACAACGTTGAGCTTTCCGGAACCTCAATACGACCCACAATTCAAATGAATTTACAAATGAAATATTCTCTTCTTAATGAATGATAAATTCAAAATTAAGTACAATAAGAGAAGTAGGCTAACTCTTTAATATTTAGCAATGAATAAAGCTCAAGAGTTAGATTTGAAAAACTTTAATAAATGAAATGATTTTCAAAATTGAGATCAATCAAAAGTTTTTCAAAACAAGAATGATTTGATAATAATAAATAAGATAAGAAATCAATGCAATTTTAGGTCACAAGAATCTCAATTGAATGCTCTAAAATTCTTGTAATAAATAACAAGTGAGTTGGTATTTTTAGAAATGAAAAACTCCAACTTTTCTGTCAAATCGAATGACCGGTCCGGTCGACCGCCAATTTTCGGATGACCAATATGACCATTTGTACAGGAAAAATCAGATGTCAGAACGCTCAAATCTTGGACTGTTGGAGTTTTATGGTCGACTGTCTCCTTTGGCTGGTCGACCGTCGGGCCTGCCAGTCGACCACCCGGGTCAGTTTGGTGCCTCCTTCTGCATTGTTTCTTCTTCTTTGAGAGTTTTCAAAAAAATATGATCATTTGGAGAGCATTTTACACAAACTTTTTAAGATAAAAATATTTTACAAGTTCAAGAGTTATTTTTAAAATTCATTTTTCACTTGATCAAATCAATGCACCAAGTTGTTTTTAATCATTCATGCCATATATCAAAAGTGTTAGTACCTTTAGCTTTTGGTCTTTTGACGACCATTGATCAATTTTCCTTTATACGCGTTTGAAAGACTATAATCACTTGAAATCAACTCGTTAGTAAATAAGACCAACTTGTTTGTTATAATCAAAACTTTGAGGTTTCAAATTAACAATAGGTCAACAATTTTCCCTTTTTTTTTTTATTATGGCAAACAAGATGATTTGCAAGATAATTTTGAAAAATTGGTAAGGAATGTAAATTCTAAAATTTTCATGTGATCTATATATTCCCCCTTTCTTTTACAAACCAATAATTGAAACATTTTAAAACATATATTTATGAAGGTAAAACATTTTCGATTATTATCTCAAGTATTCAAGCATTATATCATCATCAAGCATATCATCATCGTCATCAAGTATATCATCATCATCATCAAGCATATCATCATATATTTTCCCCCTTTTGTCATAAGTAAAAAGAATATAGCATTTAAGATTATAACGTAGGATATTGCATAGCTAGGTTAGAACAGAAGTTAATGAACAGTAAGAATACAAAGAGGACAGAGCAACATAAGGTCTAAGATACTTATGCATAAAATATATCTCTAAGAATTTGGAGGAGGATGTGGTGGAAAGAGTGCATCGAACCGAGCATAAAAGGCGTTATGTTGAGCTTACATTTCCTATTGTTGAGTGGAGTAATAAGTATAGAAGGCATCTTGCTGGTCTTGTATCGTCGCTTGTTGAGCTTGTATGACATCTTGTTGAACTTGTAAACGGTGAAACAGGGCCAAGCTTGTCAACGGAGAATGTGAGGGAATCAATACGACCGTTGAGGAGATTGTAGTGGTCCTCGGTAAAAGTAATGTCGCCGAAAGGTGGTGGAGCACTCAATCCCAGTATGTCATGAGGAGGACTAGGAACCTGTGGGACGACGTTCTCATGATCGTCCTCAGCTTCTTCGAGAGGTAAAGTTAAGGGTCTAGAGTCCGAGTCAAAACCCTTAGTACGAGCCATCCATTGCCCATGTTTCTTAATAATTTTCATCTGCTTAAGAGTGTGAATGTTGATAGTGTCGGTAGGATAGAGTGACTCAAAGACCTCACCATTTAGAGGAATTTCAAAATATTTAAAATTTTTGATGAGGAGCATGTCGTAGGGTAAAGCCTTGTGCGAGTAGCGAAGTGGATGAGTTTTATGTGACAGATGGCGATCGTTAGAAAATCCAATTTTCGTCCAACCAAAAAGAAATCAAGAAGGAATAT
The DNA here is from genome assembly GCA_903798255.1 of Fraxinus quadrangulata. Lineage (NCBI taxonomy): Eukaryota > Viridiplantae > Streptophyta > Magnoliopsida > Lamiales > Oleaceae > Fraxinus > Fraxinus quadrangulata. The sequence goes on along the minus strand of CAIGRB010048986.1, from coordinate 16,451 downwards.
GTCGAAGTGAGTGACTTCATCAAGATGACCTCTCCTAGGGAGAATAATGTGGGCAATGATAATATGCAAAACTTTACAAGGTAAGGTTTGTTGGTTTGAACAAAGTTTGATCGGATGTTCAAAGTTTTTGCCGATAACTCTACGACATGCAATTATAGGATTGTAATCGTCACGATGTGTGTGAGCCATATGACAAAATATTTGGTTTAGACATTCTTCTAATTCAAAAAGAGAACATATGAGAGATTTAGTTATGGTAAAATGTTTTCCTTTTAGAAAACCAGAAATGCTACCCGTACGAGGAGTATATACCGTATTTATGTAAAACTCCCTCATGAGTTTAGGATATACATATTCATTCATAGAGGTAATAAAGACCCAACCCATACCTACGAAAAATTCTTCAATATGAAATTCAGGTGCTTGAAGAAAAAGAACTACAAAATCTACATTTTTACCTATAAGAATAGGGGATTTGTCAAAGTAATTTTTCGGCACCTCAAGCTCATCCTCCGATGAAGAAGAAGTAGGTATCCTCTCCCTTCTTGGTTTCTTACTTGAAATTTTGACCCGTGGCATGATGAAGAATGGAAGAATATCACTAAAAGATTGTCAATCTGAAAAGTGAGAAAAACTAAAATTGTAGTCGAAGAAAAATGGGGATTTTGAGTTTATGGAGGAGAAAAAGTGATGGGTTTTTGAAATCTTGAGTAGATCTTGAGGATTTATGGAAGATCTAAGGAGATTGAAGGTGGATTTGTGGAGAGGAAGAGGAAAAGTGAGAGATTAGTGAAAAAAATGAAAGAAAAGGTAAGGGAGGCGGGTTTAAAACCAACGGTCCGGTTGATCGGACCCTCCCAAAAAAAATTTCTGGTTTTCCGTCGACCGGACTTTCTCCGGGCCTTTTTTTTGTAACATTCTAAATATGATGTACATGAACTAATAAAGGTACATAATTGTATGTACTCAATTATGTATTTCGGATTTATCAATAATCCCTAAACCTCTTCTAATATGTGAGAAATGATCAAGAGCTAGAGGTTTTGTGAAGATATAATTGATTTTTTGTGTTTACAAATTCTAGCACAATATCATCCTTTCGAGCATGGTCTCTTAGGAGGTGATATTTAATTTCAATGTGTGTCGTCCTAGAGTGCAAAATAGGACTTTTAGACAAGTTTATGGCACTAGTATTATCATACATGATGGGTATATGATCAAAGATTAGGTGATAATCACTAAAAGTTTGTTTCATCCATAGAACTTGTGCACAACAACTAGCGGTTGAGATATATTCGGCTTCGGAGGTAGACAATGTAACGGAGTTTTGTTTCTTGATAAACCATGGTACAAGTCCAAAACCTAGAATCGCTAGTGCTTTTACGATCGATTGTGCATCCGGTCCAATCGACATCTGAATAGCTAAGTAGATCAATGTGAGTGCTCTTAGGATACCAAAGCCCTAAAATTCTAGTGCCACTAAGATATCTAAAGATTTGTTTCATGGCTTTGAGATATGATTCTTTAGGATTTGATTGAAATCTAGTACATAGACATACACTAAATATGCTATCGGGTCTATTTGCGGTTAAATAAAGAAGGGATCCGATCATACCTCGATATTTTGTTATGTCAACGGATGTACCTTGATCGTCCTTATCCAATTTTATGGATGTACTCATAGGGGTGTCACTCATTGATTTCAAATCATACATGTCGAATCTCTCAAACATATCTGAAATGTACTTACTTTGATTGATGAAGATTTCATCACAAGTTTGCTTAATTTAGAGACCGATGAAGAATTTAAGTTCTCCCATCATGCTCATTTCAAATTCCATGCTCATGCACTTAGAGAATTCTTCGCAAAGATGAATGTTAGTGACACCGAATATAATATCATCAACATAGATTTGAACAATGATTATATCGTTCTTATGGGTTTTAACAAAAAGAGTGATATCCATTTTTTCAATTGAAAAATCATTTAAAATTAGAAACTTGCTCAATCGTACGTACCAAGCCCTAGGAGCTTGTTTTAGACCATAGAGAGCTTTTCGAAGTTTGAAAACATAGTTCGAATTTTTATGATCTTTAAAACCGAGAGGAGGTTGTTTGACAAAAAACTTCTTCTTGAATGAAACTATTTAGAAAGGCACTTTTAACATCAATTTGATAAAGAGCGAAATTTTTATGGCAAGTAAAAGCAAGAAGCATGCGAATGGATTCTAATCTAACAACCGGTGCAAAAGTTTCCTCATAATCGATGTCTTCTTCTTGATTGCAACCTTGGGCCACCAATCTGGCCTTGTTACGCACAATTATTCCATTTTCATCCTGTTTGTTTCTAAAAATCCATTTTCTACCAATTATGGTTTGATCATTTGGTCTTGCAACTAAATCCCAAACATGATTTCTTTCAAATTGATTTAGTTTTGCTTGTATTGCTAGTATCCAAAATTCATCAAATTCGACTTTTTAAAATTTTTTAGGTTCAATTAGTGAAATGAATGCAAAACTTTCTAGAAGATTTCTAAGAGAGGTTCTAGTGGTGATACTTTTGGATGTATCGCCTATTATTAATTCATTCGGATGAGATGGGACAAACTTCCATTCCTTTGGTAGCGGGGGATATCTTTGATCCTCGGTTGATCTTTCTTCACTTTCTTGAACATTTGCCTCCTTTGTTTGTTCTTTGTTAGGCACTTCCTTGTTTTGATCTTGAATGGTCATTTGTTCGAATGGAGCTTCCAAACCTACATCATCATCAATACCTTTCTCACGACCAAGTGAGTTAGCCTCATCAAATGTGACGTGCATAGATTCTTCAACGACTAGAGCTCTTTCATTAAATACTCTATAAGCTTTGCTAGTCGATGAATATCCTAGGAAAATACTGATATCGGATTTTGAATCAAATATTGTATTCAAAATAAATCATTTGCAACCGAAAACTTAAAGTAGCTAATATTGAGAATTCTATTTTTCTAAAGCTCGTATAGAGTTTTGGTTTTCTTACGATTAACTAAGACTTTATTTACAATGTAACAAGCAGTATTAACGGCTTCGACCCAAAAGTATTTTGGTAAGTTATTTTCGTTAAGCATGGTTCTAGCCATCTCTTGTAATGTACGATTCTTCCTTTCTACTACACCATTTTGTTGAGGAGTTCTAGGAGTCGAGAAGTTATGTTTATTTCTATTTTCATTGCAAAAATTATCAAAAGAAACATTATCGAATTCTCTACCATGGTCACTTCTAATAGTTGTAATGGTATAACCTTTTTCATTTTGGACTTTTTTACAAAAATACTTAAAAACTTTTAGAGCTTCATCTTTTAGACTAAAAAATATGATCCAAGTGAATTTAGAAAAATCGTCAACAATTACAAAAGCATAATGTTTACCATCCAATCTAACGATTCTAGATGGTCCAAAAAGATCCATGTGGAAAAGTTGTTATGGTTTTGTAGTCGAGGAGTATAATTTGGGTTTAAAAGAACTTTTTACTTGTTTACCAAATTGACATGCATCGCAAATTTTGTCTTTTTCAAATTTCAAATTTGATAATCCTTTGACAAAACCATTTTTTGAGATTTTTGAAAGAAGATCCATGCCAACGTGACTAATCTTCTATGTCATAGCCAAGTATCCTCTTTTAAAGTTACTAGGCATTTTTCATCATTTTCAAAATCGATATTTATGATATAAACATCTTTGCTTCGGCTTCTTATAAACAATACCTCTTTAGATATAGCATCTTTAATAAGACATTTAGAAGAATTGAATTTAATGTGGTAGCCTTTATCACATAATTGACTTATGCTAAGTAAATTGTGTTTAAGGTTATCTACCAATAGTATATTTTCAAAGAAAGGGGAGAGATGATTACCAGTTTCCAATTCCGATGATTTTTCTTTTAGCATTGTCTCCAAATATGACATGACCTCCATCATTCTTTTTGAAATTTGATAGTAAAGTTTTATCTCCGGTCATGTGTTTTGAACATCCGCTATCCAAGAACCATTTGCTCGTCATTTTCTTTATTACTTACAATAGCAATTTGACTTTTGATTTTTGGTACCCACACAAGTTTGGGTCCTTGGTAGTTAGTTTTAGTGGATCCTTGAGTCCATTTGTTTTCGAATTGTAACTTCTTTTTGGTTAAACAATTGTAGGCAATATGTCCATCTTTGTTGCAAAAGCTACAAGTAAATTTAGAGAGAGATGTGTTTGAAGCTTTGACAAATAGATTTTTGAGAGATTTTTGTTTTAAAAATAGTTTATATCAAATACCTCCTTTATTAAAAACCATTTTTGATTATCAAGTATTAAGTCAAAATTCTTTTTCCCTTGAGTGAATTTATAAATGATTTTTGTTAAATCTTCGACTTTTTCCTTCAAAGAACATTTTTTTTTGAATAATAAATCATACTTTTTATTTTCCTTTTTAGTCTCTAAAACTTTCTCCATCTCATTTTTTAATAATTTTTGTTTCTTTTTAAGAATAGAATGACGAAGAGCTAACTTTTCAAATTCTTCTAAAATCTCATCATAGAAAGAAGATAAATCGTCATATGAAAATTGTTCAATAGATTTTACCTTATCCTTGATTGCCATGAAGCACACGTTGGCAATTTTTTCTTGACTTTCATTTTTATCGTGATAATCATCATCGCTTTCATCCCATGTAGTTTGAAATGTATTTTTCTTGAAATTTTTCTTTTTATTTGCACACTCGGTTCTTTTGTGGTTGGGTTTGTCACTATCATAGCAAATTATTTTCTTGCTTCTTTCTTCATTCTTGTCTTCTTTCTTTTAAAATTTTCTATTGTTTCGAAACCCTCTCCATTACTTGACAAGAAGAACTAAATTATCGAACTCTTCATCACTCATATTGTTACTTGTTGTTTCTTCATCAATTGCCGATTTAAAGCAATTTGCCGCTTAGGAGCCTCATCTGATACTTCTTTGTCCTTGTTTTCTCATTGATTTTGACATTGTTAAGCTCATAGGTCATCAAGGTTCCATAGAGATCTTACAAAGGATATGTGTTCACATCCTTGGTGTTCTCTACCAACATCCTTAAAGGGCTCCATTTCTCCGAGAGCTAACTAAGCATTTTGCTCACAAGTTCACCGTTACTAAATTTACGATCGAATCCTTTTAGGCCATTTACAATGTCGGTAAAAAGAGTAATCATATCAACAATAGATTCATCTTATTTCATAAATAAATTTTTAAATTTCTTGACTAACATATTAATTTTTGTTTCTTTAACTTTACTAGTGCCAACATGAGTAACTTCAAGTGCATGCCAAATATCATATGTGGATTCACAAGTACTAATACAGTTAAATTCATTTTTATCTAATACACAATAGCTTAAATTCTTAGCTTTGGCATTTAAGGATAATCTTCTGTTGTCTTCTTCATCATACTCTTCTCTAGGTTTGGGAATAGTTTGATCGGGCTGACTGTCTATCTTAATGGTCTTGGTAGGCTTAAAAGGACCATTCTCGACAACTTCCCAAATGTTATAATTAATTGATTGAATATAAATTATCATCCTAACTTTCCAATAATTATAGTGTGTGCCATCAAAGAAGGGAGGTCGATTTGTGGAATGCCCATCATGATTTTGAAACATTGGATTAGCCATTACTCCAGATTGTGAAATCTTTGAAAATGAGTACCTCGCTCCGATACCAATTGAAAGCCCAAAAATAGATAACCAAGAGGGTGGTGAATTGTTTTTAAAAAATTTTCTAAAATAAATTCAAGTCTTAAACAATATACTAGCAATTATATCAATTCAGCAAATATGCACAAATACAAAGACACGAGCACTTCGAGCAATATAAAGACGGTAAGTAAAAAAGGGAAGAGAATGTAAACGATGTAGTTATGGAGGTTCGATCCCAAACACGATCTACGTCCCCCGTTACCAAGATCTTGTCACGAGCAAGACCTTTTTCACTATATTGATTGACTTATGGTACAATCCAACCCTTTACAAAACTTTCGGTGACTTAAAAACAAGGAGCACCGATCCTTTTGCAACGTTAAGCTTTTCGGGACCTCAACACGACCCACAATTCAAATGAATTTACAAATGAAATCGTCTCTTGTTAATGAATGATAAATTCAAAGTTAAATACAAGAAAAGAAGTAGGCTAACTCTTTAATATATAGCAATGAATAAAGCTCAAGATTTAGTTTCGAAAAACTTTGATGAATGAAATGATTTTCAAAGTTGAGATCAATCAAAAGTTTTTCAAAACAAGAATGATTTGATATAATAAATAAGATAAGAAATCAATGCAATTTTAGTTGACAAGAATCTCAATTGAATGCTCTAAAATTCTTGTAATAAATGACAAATGAGTTGGTATTTATAGAAATGAAAAACTCCAATTTTTTTGTCAAATCGAATGACTGATCTGGTCAACTGCCAATTTCAGGATGACCAATATGACTGTTTGTACCGGAAAATCAGAGGTCAGAACGGTCAAATTTTAAACCGTTGGAGTTTTCCGATCAACCTCCACCTTTGGTCGGTCGACTGCCACTGGTTGACCGTTGGGCCGGTCGGTCGATCGCCAAGCTGACTGGCTGACCGCCTCTGTCAGTTTGGTGCCTCCTTCCACGTTGTTTCTTTTGCTTTGAGA
>CAIGRB010048972.1:12062-50580 GCA_903798255.1 Fraxinus quadrangulata | reverse complement strand
AAAAAAAAAAAAAAAATCCTTTAATGGACAATTTCTATTTAAAACAAAATCAAACGAACACCAAAAAATTCAAATTTTCAACATTTTCCACGTGCAAATTGTACTAATTAAATACGATTAATTAACAATTTCAGGAAAACAATTCTAAGCAATTTAATTCCCTAAAATTCATTTTCTTTCTACCCAAATTCCACTATTGCAATCAAACGGACCCTTATTTATGTTGTTTCATTATATTTTCAAGATTGGATTTATTTAAATAAAAGTTATTGTCAAATGGTAAAGATGAAAATATGAAAAAACAGTGTTCTAAAATCGACGCCTAGACGTCTAAGCTCGAAGTTGGAGCAAAATGTCTCGTTTCACGCTTTTTGGCGCTTTTTCAATTTTATTTTTATTTTGTTAACGCCTAGGTGTGCCTAGCTCGCTTTTTTTTTATGCTTTTACTTTTTTAACGTTTTTTACGCCTTTCAACACTTTTTTTAATATTTTTTCCTTTAATTATGAATTGCTTTTAGATTGATTTAAAATTTTAAAATAATATTAGAATAAGAAAACATTTTTTACGCTTTTTAATGCGACCGAAAACTCGATCTCCACGCTTCACCACGCTTTATGCTTTTAGAATGCTATGAAAAAGTAGATAAAAATCATGTTTTCTTTTCAAAGTAGTATCGAGAAAATAGTGTGATAATGCCCTAAGCATTTATGATAGAGGAAATTACATAAAATCATACATTTAAGTTTTCAAATTCAAAAATCAGATCCAAAGTTTATTTAATCAAAAATCAGGTATTAATTAAATTAATAATTAAAACCCTAATTTCTTTCCGATCTCATGTCTTTCACTCATTAACTGACTCCTTCTCCCTTCTCACTAATCGACCTTCTCTCTCAGTAGTAGCGCCGCCCCCTGGAAGAGAATCTTCGGCCCGGTGACGTCACAACGCGGTGCTTAGAGTGTCGTCCCAGCTCGAATTTAGGTCAACTATGGTAGGATGAAAGAGATTGCTAGTGAAATTGATCTTCAAATCGTGATGTTGATGGTTGAGAACGGCGAAACTATTGAATAATTAGGGTTCATGTTTCCGATCTGCCTTTTCTCTTCTCTCTCTTTGACACAGCCGCGTTTTGGTTGTTGTAGCGGCGCAAATGCCGAGTTTTTGTTGTTGTGGTGGTAGAATTGCGGCGGAGGCGGTGGTTTTGTTGGGGGTACAGGAGGTGATGGTTGTTCTGTTGCGAACACAGCGTTGCGATGCTGCAGTGGTGGTTCTGTTGCGAATTTTTGTTGGCGGTGGTTATGGCGGTGTTGTGGCGGTGATTGTTGTGGTGTCATGGTGGGAGCAGTGTCGATAATTTGTGACCAACAAATTTGAAAATATGTGATTGATTGATAAATTGTGACCTATAATTTTTTTTATGTGTGTGACCAATAAAATAAATTGTAACTTATAAAAATTTTAATTTGTGATCTCTAATTAATCTATGACTAATTAATTATTTAATACGTGATTTATAAATAAGTTGTGAAATATGATTATGTATCTATGACCATTAATTATGTAATTGTGATTTTATTATATTTAATTAATAAATAAATATTTAATTTTTGCATTAATTAAACTTAAAACTTGATTTTTGAATTGTGCAAAATTAATTCCTTAATTGTGAATTTTTCCCTTTATGATATGGGTATCTATAGCCATAATGTTAGATGTGAATACCTGTATCGTAGGCCATGTCTATCGTTACACCAAATTTGAGGTAAGTTTTACATAATTTTGCACCAAACTAAAAATCATCTCCAACACGTTACACTAAATAAAAAGTGTTTAATCATTTTCTTCATTTTTTTATTCTTAACAATTTATTTATTTGAAAATTTATTTTACAACTACACAAATTTCTTAATAAACAATTATGTTAAATTAGCGAGAAATATTAAATTCATTAAAAAATTTCAAAAATATAGTACAATTAATAGAAACACTACAGATAAAAAAATATTAAATTATGTTGTTAAAATTTAGTGCAATGCATTTTGATTCTCGATATCATGATATTACGAAGTCGAAATAGTGTTGTAATTTAATTCTCGAAATTCGTACATTGATCCCACAAATGATCAGTTAATGCGTTTCCAAGAGCATTGTGAGCCTAATTTTCCTTGATTTAATGTTAAATTTCGTGTCTGTTACCCTTCCAAATTTTATGAGTATTCATATTTTAATTAATTCCTTAATTATTATTGATTACATTATTATTACAAATGATCGTAATAATAATAATAATAATGATAATAATAATAATAATTTATTGTATTAAAAAATGTATAACAAAAACGGACACAAATATCCTTAATCGATTTTCTTACAAAGTGAAAGGTAAAATTGTACTTAATCATTTTGGTGCAAAATTGTACAAAGTTTGGTGCACATTGGAATGATTTTGCACCAAAATTTGGTGCAAAATGATGTTTTGATACATAAATTCAAGATTGTCTTTGGATATATACCCATATAGCAAGGTATGACCATTCATACTTAGTGGTGGCAATGGGTTCATCTACCCATGAGAGCCCACGAACTGAGCTGAGCCCAAGAGTTTTCGCGAGCTTGACGAGCCGTGCAAGGCTCGGCTAGCCGGCCTCTGCTCCGCTTGAGCTCGTCCTGAAAGGAGCTCGAGCCGTCTATGGGCCGAATTTTGACGAGTCGAGCCGACGAGCTATTCGACCCTTTTGCCACCCCTACTCATACTTCAGAACATTTGTATCCATAATCTAAGTTATATATTCCACATTTTAAAATTTTCAGCTACATATGGGGGGCGCCACAGATTTCAATAATGCAACGGGTGTGTATAGCAGTTTGAATGGATGAAGGAGTAATATATAAAATCTTTTGTTCAATGAACAATTAATAACTTAGGGTTAGGTTTAATGCTTATTCATTTGACTAAATTCATAAGAAAATATAAGTTACTAGTTAAAGTACCAAAGTAATTTATTTAAGGGTAATTTACGCTTTGGGTCCTCAATGATATCACTTTAATTTCAATTTCATCCCCATTAAATTTTATAGCACTTAACATCCCCTCGTTTTATTAACTCAGGCAGATAGTCACTCTTGACGATTTTCATCTAAATTTTCGATTAATGTCATGTGAAAGGACAATTATATCCTTTAACTTAAATAAACTAAAAAAGTTTAAAAGAAAAGTAGAAAAGAAAAGGTATTATAATAAAATGCAAAATAAAAAATAAAAAGAGTAGGATGCTCTGTTTTTAGTTTATTAAAGAGAGAGTAGAATTGTCATTTCACAAGTTATTAATAGAAAAAATTGGACAGAACTTGTCAAGACGACCATTTGTGCGAAAATAATGAAACCTTAACGAGAACGAAATTGAGCCAAACTATAAAAGTTGACAACTCGTACTTTTTTTTACAAACAAAATTCATCCAATGTTTGGTTCTGTTAAAAATAATTTTTTAGTAAATTTTAATAAAAAATGATGAAAAATGATTAAAAATTGACAAATTTATGAAATTCATGAAATGCGAGATTAAAATTAATTATTGATTTTAACTTAATTTTTTATTACACTAAACAATCAGGGACTTAATGCTCTTTCTTTGCCCGTGTTGACGGTATCCTTGTACGCTACACGTTGTCGCCCATTCCGTATATAGGGATTAATTATTTTTCTTACGTTTTAACTTAGCTCTTAGTGTATATTAAAATTCGATTAGAATCTCAAATCGAAATTAATAATTAATTTTAACTATACATTTCATTGATTTTTATTAAATTTATTAAAAATCTGATTTTAATCTATATCGAACCGAGACTTGATGTGTTCGCTCCTTTTGCTTTAAACTTCAATTTACAATACAAAATAATTGAATCAATCAATCAATCTTGACTAATTCGTCTATGACGATGTATTGGAAGTCACTGTCAGGCTTTATTGGGTCGGATTTTCTTTATGATATTTCTTGTACATTAATTTTTTGAATTAACCACCAGCGACGTTTTCCTTTCTTATTTTTGTTTTATTTTACAAGTTGGTGCTTGTTTTTCAGTGCTTTTAAGTTTTAAATGCTAATAACCTATGAATTCTACTAAATTTGTTCCTGCTTGGTTTGGATAAAAATCAAAATTTTAGTAGATTTTAATAAAGTTTATAAAATGAATAACCGCGGATTTCATAAAATGTGTGGTTAAAAATAAATTTGAGAATTTTTTTTTTAATGAGAAAATGTGGTCAAACAAAGATTGTGTATAGTAAGTGAATATAAATTAAAAATTCTATAAAATGTGTAGATAAAAAGTGTATTTGATATCTTACGAAAAACTTAAAATGGACCATGATAAAGACTTTTTCAACCTCACCTCTTTCATTATAAGATATGTTGTTAAGAGATATATATCTCAAATCGAATAAAGATGTTGACACAGACCAATTAATAAAGATATTAAGCTACTCCTCTTAACAATGTTAACCTTTTAAGATGGAACCTTAATTCTTAACATGGTATCAGAGCTCATTATGCTTCAACGAGTGATTCGATCCCGTTAATATTTCAAAAGTGAGCACATGTATTTCAAGATTTGTTTGCTCAAACGAGCCAATATCTTGCGGGAGCGTGTTAAGAGATATATATCCCGAATCGAATAAAAATGTTGACACAAACCAATTAATAAAAATTTTGGATTACTCCTTTTAACAAGGTTGACATTTTAAGATGAAACTCCAATTCTTAACAAATGTAACTAAATTACTAGAATCGTTTGAGCCTAAGGTCCAATTTTTGTTCCTTTTAATGTTGTTTTTATGTCTGCAGAAATCATTCAAAGAAAAAAACAATTTTAGCATAAGGATCGAAACCATATTCGTAGGCCGGCAAAGATAAGTCGAGCTATTGGAAGAAAAAGGAAAAGTAAGACATAGTTGGATAAAAGGAAAAAAAAAATAAAAAATAACGAACTGATGACTAAATAGATACAAATAGACTAAAATTCATTCAAACTGTAGATCTAAAGCCAATTCTGGAAATTAAGGAAAGTCGAAAGCATTCCCAGGATTGGATTGACGATATAGTTTAAATAAATAAATATATATTATTTAACATCTTAAGTTTTGAGACCATATTGTTCAACATGGTGTTGGAGTAAAAGCAAAGATCTCAAGTTTCGATTTCATTGTAATATATTTCTTAATATTTCATGTTTTTGATAAAAAATAAATAAACTTGACCTATATGTAGAAATGTCAATGTGGCTCGCCGACTTGGACGGTCCGTGACTTGGCCCCAAAAAAGGTCGAGTTGGGCTGGCTTGTGGCTCGGTCTAGGCTCTAGATGGGTCCCATTTTGGGGGCGTTGCTCGAGCTCGAGGCAGCCCGTGTGGCCATTTTCGGCCTGTGACGAATCGAACCAAGTTTTTATTAAAAAAAAAGTTAAAAAATAATAATTCAGCTACTTGCAAATGCAGACAATTGCTGTCGTTTGCAGACTGCTGTGAATATTAAAAAAAACAGAGAGAAAAATTTTAAAAAATTGAGCCAGATCGATTCGTAAAGACCCGAGCTTCTAGTCGAGTCTAAAATTTTTGGCCGAACGAAAGTTCGGTTCGGCTCGGACAAAAATAAAGGTCCGAGTTTCAGCATGTGGTTCAGCTCGACTCAATGACACCCCTACCTATATGCATGTGTAAAAAACATGGCGACTTAATTATGAAATAAATTTTATACCCTTTTCAACTTTTAAATGTATTATTATTATTTATTCGTCTAAATTAACCATTCCCTCCTTTTAATAATANCTAAAATTTTTGGCCGAACGAAAGTTCGGTTCGGCTCGGACAAAAATAAAGGTCCGAGTTTCAGCATGTGGTTCAGCTCGACTCAATGACACCCCTACCTATATGCATGTGTTAAAAACATGGCGACTTAATTATGAAATAAATTTTATACCCTTTTCAACTTTTAAATGAAATTATTATTTATTCGTCTAAATTAACCATTCCCTCCTTTTAATAATAGACATAAATATCCTTTTGTAAATTTCCTCATCTGATTGCCACTGTATGGTTGGAAGATGAGGATTCGAATCTATGTTATTTAACAAAAAAATTATCCCTTTGTCCATACTTCTCATAGTTTAACGCTTATTACACAATACTCATTGCTACATACAATTTTTACTACATCGGCTAATCAAAAAAGTAGCTAATTTTGCTACATTTTGGTCAAGGCTCGTTGACTTGATTTGTGGTGGATGGACATAAATATCATTAGAAAGAAAGATATACACAAATGGCAAAGCATCTTGAATTTGTCAAGTAAATATTATACAACATAAAAAACAAACATTTTATTAATTTAGATCGAATATTACATAGGACGGAGTTCAACTATCTATATGCATTCATGCAAATATACACATGCTAACGACGTTAAAGAATAATTTTGGACTTAGGAAATCTTATTTGAAAAAAAACACACAATTTTGTTGATTAAGTTAATGCAAAATGACGTGGTATATTCATGGTCAAAACAAAAGGTTTTATGTGAGATTTCGTCTATTTTTTACGTCAACTCAAGCAGATACCATCAGTTGCATTAACGACGTCTAAAGAAGTGATTGAATTTAAAATAAAATTAAAATTTGAAGGTTTGATTGAAACTTTTTAAAATTGAGTGACCCAATTGAAACTTCAGTCTTACTGATAATCTTGTTTAAAATCAATTATTAGGAAATATTCAGAAAAAAATTTAAAGATTACTTGAAAATAATATTTATATTTTGAAAAATATTGAGTCTTGAATAGGGACTAATCATAGAAGAGTAGTGGCCTTCCTAATTTGCCTTTGCCCAATGGCAATGGTCATAACCCATTTGCCATGTGGGACAATTCTATCTATTGCATGATAAGTTAGTCTGGACTATATATATACGGAATTGATCTCTTAAGTATCGATGCCGACTTTATACTAAGTATTACGTGATTTGACAGACTATAATAGATGGAGCATATATATATATAACATCTTCACTGAATATTACATTTTAAATGTTTTACGTATATCTTTTATTTAATCTTGAACAAATTTATCGTGAAATCATTTCGTAAAAAAGAGAAGGAAATACCAAATTGATCTTTGACCATGCTTAGCAGCCAGATAGCCAAATATGTGCATACACTGAATTCAACCAAAGTCGGGTTCAATCGAATCAATCCCCACTTTCAAATATAGGGGGGAAAAAAAACGTGTCATGGTGAATAAATTAGAAAAAAATACGTGGAAGTATAATTTATTTACTATAAAAACATAGACATGAATTTAAAGTTGGATTTGATGGTATCAAATCAATTTACACCAACATCAAATTAATTATTATTCACAATATTGCTTTTTTAACATTTTATTCAGCTTATTGTTATATGTACTGAAACATGATATGCAATTAAATTATCGTAGATAAGCATGATGTATGATGTTAATTTTAATATCTTTAATCAATTTTGTTGCTATCATATACGTAAACATTTTTCTTTTCCTATCAAAGTTAATCAAAATAACGTTGCTTTGACGATCGCTATCGCTATCGCTATCGCTCTCACATTATATTTTGTACAGACGGATTCAGGACTGAACTACAAGTCGGGCTAATATGTAAAAAAANATTTTGTACAGACGGATTCAGGACTGAACTACAAGTCGGGCTAATATGTGAAAAAAAATAAGTTTACACATAAAATATTTTTTTAAAGAAAAATATATATATATATTTTTACACTAAAAAATAATTAATGGGTCGGGCTCCCTCCAAATCCGTCCATGATATTTTGTTGGATTGGGATAAAATTGTATATAACTAACAAAGTTGCTATACTGCTACGGAGGGTTAGACGCCCTCCCTAACAGCACACTCATAACAGGGGAACACTTTTTTGAAATTTTTTATTAATATGGGTCACACTCCCACTTGATTGTATGTCAATTAGGGTGATAAATAGCATATTCTATAACTAATATGAGACATGCAACACACAACAACATAATTGCTCACATATTTAGTGGAATGAGATTTTTCTTTCAAATTATTAGAATATTATGAGAAATGAAAGGATAAAAATTTATCTCTCAACTATCTTCTTTGCTGCTTTATATTTCTTTGATAAACTAACTAAAAGAATTGAAAGAGAACTCTACTCTCCTATATTTATTTAGCCTCTATTTGGTTTTGTTAAAAGTCAATTTTTTTTATTTATTTTGATAAAAAATGATGAAATGTATGATTAAAGTTGATAAAAATTGTGGATTTCATTAAAGATTTTTATCAACCTTTTTAACTAAATCAAATAGGGATTTGATGTAAAATAAGATGCCAGTTTTTACACGACTCTTTCGGAATTCTAATTCAAATTAAATGATACACCTATCGAATTTACTTTTTTGACCTTGTGTGCTGGCTAAGAGCTTTATTCTTTCCTTATCGACTAGACACCATTTTTTGATAATAAATTTGGTAAAAAGTGATTTTTTTTTTAAGAACACGTGATTAAAAAGTAGAAAAAAATTGAGTTTATATACAAAATTATATTATTGAAAAAATATATTTGAAGAAATATGAATTTAAAAAAATTGAACTCACAAGTGCGTTGTACATGGACACAACTCTTTTGGGCAGTTTCACTTATAAAATGCTTACCAATCTTTCATTTTGCTCTCGTCCCTCTCTCTCTCTCTCTCTCTCTCACCCTCTCTATATTTTACATACAGCAGTGTCATCAATGGCGTCTTTAAGCAAGTTCACCAAAAAAAGTTCCTTCTTATTTTTGAAGAAATGTAGATTATTTTCAACAAGTAGCAGCCCTTTGGTGGATTCTCCTTCACTTGCACAAAGACTCAGAGATCTGCCCAAAGATCTTCCTGGAACCAACATTAAGAAAGAAGTTTCTCAGGTCACTTAACTCCCTTTTCTTACTTGAGCTCATTGGATGGGTTACGTGATCGAATACCATAAAAATTAAGTCGATTTTCACTAGACACAAATTAGCATTATTTATCGACATCAAAAATCCTCACGAGTAAGTCTATCGAGTTACATGGTTTTTCTTTTGTCTTTTTAATTTCGAAAATTTATTTATTAATTATCTGAAATGGTTTCTTATTGAAGCCTTAAACCATGAGCTGATATTGGATGAAAAAGGATGAACTGTGAATGGAGGAATTATGGGCATTTTTTGTCGTTTCTTCCTATAAGTGCTACGAACTTGTTCATCTTCGAATAAATTAATTATATATATGTATGGCATTTAATCAGTTCTTTCTTAAAAATTCATAAAAGAATTCAGTTTCAGCTGCACCCTTCATACTAATTAGTATTTGAGGTCCCAGCAGTTTCACCAGTAATTATAGTCCGTTTGGCAAGGTTTTTAAAAAGTCAAAAATTACTTTTGAACATATTTTGATAATTTTATAGAAGTGCTGCTTGTGAAGTCCTGCCAAACGGATCTTAAGATAGCTTTCTTATGAAAGTCTTTTAGAGAATCAGAGGCAAAAGTCCTACCAAACATGCCCTCAAACCTTATCCCATTGCTTGGGGTGTATACTTGACTTAAAATATAATTAAGAAGATTTTAAATTTTTTATTTTTTTCGTTTCTATATTGTCCAGTACTTTGAATTTGGAACGGACTTGAAAACATTTATCGGTATTTTTGAGTGCGTGTTTGTCTCTTATTATTGTAGAAAAATGGAATAATGAATATTATTTTTTGGAGAATGCGTGGTTGAAATTTAAAGTTACTTTATTGGTTTGTGTGTAGAATATTTTATTGGGTGAATGTGTGGTGGAGAAACTTACGGTAGCAAACAATGTTTTGGAATAATGGAGAATTTTACTGTGGCAAACAATGTTTTGCCGAATCGATCGCTCGAGAATGCCACGAAGTACTGCAATAAAATGGCCAGAATGTTAGTTTATTCTGTGAGCTTTCTGATATAACATTTGAATCAGCTAGAAAAGCATATAAGCCAGTGATTAAGCTCTGCTCGCTAAAATGCACTTTTAAAATTTCAATCCAATTAATGTTCGCTTCTGCATCGACCCACCCTGACCCCGTTTGTGCCCAAACCATATGAACAAATGGGATGTATCGACTTGAAAAACAGAAAGATTTGTACAATAAATACTTATAGTCGATATCTTGACTGATGAATTGTAGTTTCGCAATGCAGCTCATTGGAAGAACTCCCCTTGTATATCTTAATAAAGTAACCGAAGGCTGTGGTGCTTATGTAGCTGTTAAACAAGAGATGATGCAGCCTACCGCCAGCATCAAAGACAGGTATTCTCATTTATACCTCGATTTGTTTCTTCATAGTTGGAATTTCTTACATTTGATGCTGTTGTATATTGAAAATGCTCGACCAGTATGAACTTGGCCAAATACAATCTAATAGTATGAAATTTTTGTTCTGGTCCCAGACCAGCATTTGCAATGATCAATGACGCAGAAAAGAAAGGCTTAATCACGCCTGGACAGGTAAGTGAAAGCATGTTCTAAAATTTTTTTGGAAGTTTTTTGTTAATGGGGTCAATTTCATTTATTTTCATCACAACTGGATAGGTTAGCGAGAACACACTTTTCAATATACCCGTACATGGCATGTTTGGTGGGGAGAATGTGATGGTATTGAAACTCTGGCATCTGGACAGGGCAGGAAATTTTAACACCCCTGACTGAATTGTACTAAAGAAGAAAAAAAAAGAGAAAATTTTGTTTATATAGTGTGTACTCGTGCTCAATTCTGCATACCAAACATACATCCCATGTACTATTCTCATTGAATTTGGTTTCATATAAATTTCTGTATTGAATTTTAGACAACATTGATCGAGCCCACATCGGGAAACATGGGGATCAGCATGGCATTTATGGCAGCCATGAAAGGATATAAAATGGTACTGACAATGCCCTCGTACACGAGCTTGGAACGAAGGGTGACGATGAGGGCATTTGGGGCTGAATTAATTGTCACCGATCCTACCAAGGGAATGGGTGGTACAGTTAAGAAAGCTTATGAACTTCTTGAATCCACTCCAAATGCTTTCATGCTTCAGCAGTTTTCAAATCCTGCCAATACTCAGGTATCCAAATTCAATGCTCCCCATACCTTGCTATAAACGATCATTTTTATTATACTATTCAGCATTATTCAATACTGCATACCAAAACGCTCCAACTTTTGATTGGCTTGGCTTATGTTTTCTCCGGTTATAACCTCTAAACATAAAAACAGGTGCATTTTGAGACTACTGGTCCTGAAATATGGGAGGATACTAACGGTCAAGTTGACATTTTTATTATGGGAATCGGAAGTGGAGGCACGGTCTCGGGTGTTGGACAATACCTAAAGTCCAAAAATCCCAATGTTAAGGTAAAGACGTGTGATCTTAACGAAGCATGATTTGTACAACAAGCTATACCTGATTTTAGTTCATTTTTATTATTTGCCCCTTTTTTCTAGATTTATGGACTTGAACCCGAAGAAAGCAATGTACTCAATGGCGGTAAACCAGGTACCAAGTCGAACATTGTATCATTCCTACATATTTCATCATCACTTCATTTTAAGTAATTTCCTTGAAGGAATGAGAAATTCTAGGCTCTTAGGGGTTGGAACGATGTGCAAACCTAATATTGAAGTCTTTGTTCTATATAGGTCCTCACCATATTACTGGCAATGGAGTAGGATTCAAACCAGATATTCTTGATATGGATGTAATGGAAGAAGTTCTTATGGTAATCGCACTCGTTTTTCATTTACTATAAAATTCAAGAAGTTCTAGTTTTAGCTAATGGACGATCACAAATATTGCAGGTTTCTAGTGAAGATGCTGTGAACATGGCTAGACAGTTGGCACTAAAAGAAGGGCTCATGGTAATAACTCGAACACACACCATTACATTTCCCTTTTGGTTAACAGATATTCTTCCTATCGGGTTTGACTTTGGGTAATGAAAAACGTCGTTTTTTGCTATTGTTAATAACTAACGGAATGCTTCCACGGTGTAGGTTGGAATATCATCAGGGGCTAATACTGTTGCAGCTCTTAGACTTGCTAAGATGCCAGAAAACAAAGGCAAACTCATTGTGGTATGAACAAATAGCAAAACATATAGATTTTTTCCTTTCAATTTAAGCTGGTAAAAATACTTTTTATCCACAGTACAAAATAATTCACAACTGCTATTCACTATATACACATTCCGTAGGATTCACAATTTATAAATACTTATAAAAACACTCCAATACATGCTCGTTCTTCTTGTTTCACTTGTTTTCTTGTCTAACTCATGTAAAAACGTTGTTTTCCAGACTGTGCATCCGAGCTTTGGAGAACGATACTTGTCGTCTGTTCTGTTTCAAGATCTTAGGAAAGAAGCTGAGAATATGCAGCCTGTTTCAGTTGATTAAGGCTTGTACTTAATGTTGAGATTTTTGAATAGCGTGGAACAAAATTTACTTGTAAAAGGAGATCATGAAGTGATTCTCATGTAGAGAGAATTGTTTCTAATTTATGTTCTTCAATATTAATTATAATTAGATAACTGCTTTGCCATGGTGCGATGATATTAGTTTTCGTACTTCCTCATCAATAGATTGTCAAGATGTCTTAGTCAGGCCTCTAGCCGGTTATGACGGGCATGGAATCCCTATGCAAAAAAGAGTACATGTGATAATTACATATCATTACATTTTCGAATCATGACAAATATTTTAAGGTAATTGATGAGGTTGGTCTTACTAGAATTGGAACAATATCAACTTGGTGCTAATGAATTGATTATCGAGTGAATGCATAGTATACAGTTCAACTTTAGTAAATATATATATATTCGTCAATTTTATCATTGTCATATTGAATTAAAATTATATTTTATTAAGACTTTATGAAATGATGCAATGCTATTAGATGTCATAAATATAAATCCTACAAGATCATATCTACCATAAAGATATGCCAAAAGGATAATCTTCATGCCAAAGAGCTTGTTCCGGAGAGTTTTTTGGAAAATTATATTATTCTCAAAATCATTTTTAGTGACGCATTCTATGGGGATCCATGATTTTTTCATACATTTTAACTGTACACGTGAAAAAATCTCTTCCAAGCAATGATTTATGATTAATGTGCTAAGCATATTTTCTAAAGCTCAAAAGCAAGTAGAAGTAATTCTTTATTTACCATCAAAATAAGTAATTTACATAATCTCAAATTTTCTCAAATGTGAAATTATTTCTACAAATTTTGCAAGACTAAATAACAAATGTATTTAATACAAGCATTTTATCAGGACCGACCTTAGCTCAGTTGGTAGAGCGGAGGACTGTAGTTTGGTTGCTGTCATCTTTAGGTCGCTGGTTCGAATCCGGCAGGTCGGAATTTTTAATTTTATCGATTTTCCTATAAAAAAATTTGTTTCTTATTATTGAAAATGTAATAAGTTGATATATCAAATAAATTCATGCTTAAATTATATTTCAGCCTGTGATTGATTTATACACTCAAATAATTTTTTATTCACATGTTTCGAAAATTTCACAAATAGTTAAATATTACCCACTTATCAATCACTCATTTCTATTTATTTACTAAAATGTCATATTTCCAAATAATAATAATATTTAAAACCAGATTTAGCTTTTTTTTATTTATAGAAAAAGTGTATTTTCCAAATCAATACATTTCCTGAACCTCCAAATTCATTTTAGCTAACAAAATCACAAGAACTAATGCTATGATAACAACTTGAATCTTAGATAAAAAAGGAGATATATACAGATATTTTTCAATAAAATAATATTATTTGCAAACTTAAAAATTTCCTTTATTTTTTAATCGTATATTCTTTTACAAAATATATTTTGAATAAAAGAATAGGGATCAAACAGCGCATAACACAAGTTCACAAACATTTCAAAAACATACAGTCGAGTCACAAATCTTATATATGTTAAAAATTCTATGTAAATATCTTAGACGTCTTAATGAACTACTTGGAAAAGCATCGATTTAATCTCCACGCCCATTTGAAGGAGGTGGTGGTAGCATAAGAGGTTGTGGCCGAACTAAAACTATCAAATGCCAACTTAGCTAATTGAAATGGGTGAAGTTTTGCAAATACTAAGGCCATGTTTGGTGGCCATTTTTATTGAAAAAAAAATATTATTTTGAATAGTAAATTCTTGGAGAATGTGTAGTTAAAAAGTAAGAAAAAAATTTTGGTTTATATATAGAATATTTTATCATGTAAAAGTATGATTGGAAATAAATATGTAAACAAAAAAAAAAAAAGTTCAAAAAAATGAAAGACAAAAATGTCTAAGTACCGTGCATTTGAAAAACTACAAATCAATGACAATTTTTTTTTTCTTTTCAATTAATGAGTTTGGAACTCCAAAAGATAACGTGCATGCCCTTTTATTATGACCAAAAATAATTTTACAATTAAAAATTAATGATTCACTCTTAAATTATGAAGCAATTATTCATTTGGCGTTGGAATTATTATCAGAGTTCAAATTATTTATAAAATAAATAAGTCAACAATCTTTGACACTAAAGTTTATGCAATCTTGTGCAAGTAAATTAATCTAAGGATAAAATGTAATTATAGTCTCGACCTTGGTTGAAAGTTGGGGTATTGTCCCAATAAAATTTTCGTCGAATTCTTGTTCCAAACGCCGATAAATTAATGGAGTTAGACCTTAAAACTTGTTTCCATCAAATTCATCTGAAAACTAAGAGATTGATTGACCCCAAAAGGTAGAGGACACAATCGCAACTTTGAGCAAAAATTGGAGACTAAATATGACATATTTTCTCGTAACTTATATATTTGGACAATTTGAGAAAAAAATTAAAAAGTAATGCTATGTCTTGCCTTATTCTCGTAATAAAATACTAAATATACAAAACCTATTCAAATTACAATAATTTACATAATTTCAAAGGATAAGAACGACGGTCATGTATAATAGTCACGTGTCGTTCAAGTGTGACATCATGTGCCGACCAATTTATACTGACTCGACTCCTAGATAATTTCACCATTTTTAAACCTAGAGAATGCGAGAGGAAAAAGAAGAAAAATAAATTATTCTTTTAAGGAAAATAATAGGTAAAATATAGTAATTTGAAAAGATCTGCAAATTGGAAAAGCTTGTAAACCAATTTTAATTTTTTTTGCTCAGAAAATACGATTTGCTTGAAATTAAATTATTTTTTGTACTAAAATTAGCCGACAAATTGGGAGCAAGCGTCCCTCCAAAATCCCATAGTTTTTGA
This sequence comes from Fraxinus quadrangulata, assembly GCA_903798255.1. Taxonomy (NCBI): domain Eukaryota; kingdom Viridiplantae; phylum Streptophyta; class Magnoliopsida; order Lamiales; family Oleaceae; genus Fraxinus; species Fraxinus quadrangulata. The sequence continues at coordinate 35,213 of CAIGRB010048972.1, read as the reverse complement.
GGTAATATTTCACTTGACATTTGTGCTTCCTTACCAGCTTTGAATTTTCGAATGGATTGAATGATTTATCTAATTTTTAAGGGTTAATTTACAGGTTGTTTAGGCTTTTGGTGAATTTTTGGGATTATTTTTATTGAATTTCTCTTATGCAATCGGGGGCTGGGGCCCATCAAGACCGCGGCCGAGGCGGGCATGGGTCTAGGAACGCCGCGTCTGCCTCCGCTTCGCCGTCCTCTTCCTCCTCAGCCGTGTCGGCTCCGCAGCTAGCATTTGATCTGCAGCAGCAACAGGCAAGACAGGTTAGGGTTTGCAAGTGTGTGTGACGAGTGGGTGTGTATGAGGTGCAACTTTGAGATATTTTAAAAATGTAAGAAAAATTAAATTGAAAACCTTTCAATTCAATTTTTTTTTGGGAGTAACAATTTGTTTTGTCAACTAATTTTCCCCCATTCGTCAGTTGCTGAAAAGATTACGTTTCCCTTTTTTCAGAAAAGTTATATATTTTAGCCAATCGGGTCAGATTTTGTGCTTTCTTTGTTGATTTGAGGCTAGAGTTTTGGAATTAGAATTCTCACGGACGTCTGGGCTGCTTTAAATTGTGTAATTCATTAATCATAGTAAAATCATGCAAATTCAGTTAGCAGATAGTTTTACCTTTTCCTTTGAGAAAATAAGACGTGGACAACTGGGAATTGTTATTGTCTTGCTGTTCTCAGAGTTACAGCAAGCTATGATTATCCGATCTATAAAGAACTGCATTTGAGGTATAATTGAAACTATTTGTGCGCTTCTAATTTATTATAATTGTGTCTATGTGCAGTGTTAACTGGTCTTGTTTCCCTCTTGATAGTAGTATCATACTTGAGCTTTCTGTCTGTGATTTCATTTTTAAACATATGTTTCATATCATGGAAGATGACACGCTAAAGTTACTTTTCAGTTTTCACCAAAGTATTGCCTAAAACTTTTCCTGCTCTAAGTATATATCTCAAATTCTTGTCATGCTTTTTGGCTGGTTTTTATTATTATGTTCTTAATCATGTGCATCTAATGCAAATGATGGGAAGAAGAATAATGTTTTGTAGTCATATGCCAATTATGCCTCTTATTGTAGACCTTATTATTTATAATTCTTTAGAAGATGGTTTTCTCTAGATCTTCATTGTGTCAACACTTGAGTTCATTGATGCAGTGAATATTTCATGCACTGCTATATTCAGTTTCGGATTGCCTTTGCTTTTAATATATTTTTCTGAGCTGTCATTTTCTTAATATTAATTGTCCTTTTGTTTTTTCTGTGTCAATTTTGCTAGTTATCGTTGAAAATGAATTAAATTCATTACTAAAGAAACATGTCTGAATACAATACAAAATGAACAAGTGCTTGATTAGTAGTAAACTGGAGATATTATGTCCTTTATATATACAAGTTTGAAACAAAACTGCACTGGATTCTTCTACATGACATCATGCTTGTGCTTTGTGGTGATTGTTTGACTTTGAAGTACTTAATTGTACGTGCTTTGTATTTTTGCACATCTATAATCTTCGCAAGTTCCGTTCAGTGGATTTGTTGTATTTTTGAATCTAAATGAAACTAACTGCGTATGACTTATTCCCACCACCTCTCTTATGTCATTTGCAGTCGTTGCAACAACAATATATGAGAAGACCTGAAGGAAATGAAGCCCTTTTAGCCTACCAAGCTGGCAAGGTGCATGGGATCCCCAGAGGGTTTAATTTCGCTGCGGGGACTGGGTCCATGCAATTACCTCAACAGTCTAGGAACATAAATGCCACTGGCCAACAATGTGGTCCTCCTAACATTCCAGGGCTGGGTCATAATAGGAGTCAAGATAATGAGCAACAAATGTTAAATCCTATCCAACAAGCTTACCTCCAACATACTTTCCAGGCGGCTCAACAGAAATCAGGTGCTGGGGTGCAATCGCAACACCAAATGATACCAGGAATGTTTGGTCCTCTTGGCACAGATCAAGATATGCATACAGCTAATATGAAAATGCAAGAGCTCCTGCATATCCAAGCGGCTAATCAGTCTCAGGCATCCTCCTCCAAGAAATCATCCGAACAGCTTGCTGATCAGCCAGGGTTTCATGGTCAAACAATGCCAGTAATACCTATGCAGGGGAGCCAGGCCCAGCAAAATATCATGAACATGACTAGCATCCCGGCTGCTATGGCTGCACAATTGCAAGCGATTCAGGTTTTAGCACTTGAACGTAATATTGACCTGTCAAATCCTGTAAATGCAAATATGATGGCACAGCTTATGCCCCTCTTGCAGTCTGGGATGGTTTCTCAGCAAAAACCAAATGAAAGCAATCCAGGTTTACGTCCTGAATCTGTACCAAAACAGCAGGTCAACTCCCCACAAGTTGCTAATGAAAGTTCTCCCCGTGGTAACTCCCCAAGCGATATATCGGGACAATCTGGCTCTTATAAAGCTCGGAAGTTGGTTTCCGCTGCTCCTCTCAGCGTATCTACAAATTCAAATATCGTGAAAAACTCCAGTAACACTTCTGTGCATAATAGAGATAACCAACTGCCCCCGAGACAAGCCACTGGCAATGGAATGCTCTCTACGCATCCAGCAGAGTCATCTGTGAACTTGAAACAGGGAGTTGACAATTCATTCCTTGCAAAAAATTCTGCATTCAACATTGAAGCTTCACAGTTGCAATATACCAAGCAACTTAACCGATCCCCTTCACAATCAGCAGCTTCATGTAATGATGGGGGTGTGGGAAATCCATCTACGTCTCAGGGTGGGCCACTTCCTCGGATGGGCCAACTGCAAACCGGTTTTACAAAGCAACAATTGCATGTTCTAAAGGCACAAATACTTGCATTTAGGCGCTTGAAGGTTTGAACATTGTTTCAAATTTGCGTTCTCCTCATTGCCTTGTTCTAATTGAACATCATGCTTTGCTTTTATCTTGTGTTTGGTTGATTTTTCAACTAGCACGTCTAATATTCTGTTGCATATCTTCTTTGTTCTGCTTGTAGAAAGGAGACGGAACTCTGCCACGTGAATTGCTCCAAGCTGTTATCCCTCCACTGCTTGAGGTGCAGATGCAGCAGGTATTTCCTCCTGAAAGAAATTTAAATAAGAATAAATCAGCTGGAGAGAATGTGGATGGGCATACAAGACATATGGGGTCAAATGAGAAGGTGCACCAGGCTGTAACGACAGCTGGTGGTGTAAATGTTTCAAAGGAGGAAATTTTAGGGGATGATAGAGGAGCTTCCATAATAGTTAACATGCAAGGTATTACAACTGCAATGAAGGAACCAGGAGAAGTGATTCCTCCTGGAAAAGAAGAGGGGCAAACTGTAGAATGTTGCGGGAAATCTGACCTGGAGGCCAAACAGAGTATAGAGAAAACTCCTATCAGGAGTGATTTTGCTGCAGACAGGGGTAAAGCTGTTGCCACGCAGTCTGCCATTCCGGATATGCTGCAGGTTAAGAAACCTGATCAGACAGGCAACCCGACTCATCCTGATCAGACAGGCAACCCAACTCATCCTAAGAATGCTGGCTCAACGAGAAAATATCACGGGCCGTTGTTTGATTTCCCTGTTTTCACCAGGAAACATGAATCTTTTGGATCATCATTGATAAACAACAATTATAATTTAACTTTGGCATATGATGTTAAGGATCTTATCATCGATGAAAGTGGAGAAACTCATAAAAGGAAAAGGGCAGAAAAAATAGAGAAGATTGATAAAATATTAGCTGTGAACTTAGAGCGAAAGAGGATCAGACCTGATCTCGTAATACGGCTACAAATTGAGTCAAAAAAACTTCAACTTGCAGAGCGTCAGGCTCGCTTGAAGGACGAGATTGAGCAACAACAACAAGAAATAATGGCAATGCCTGATAGACCATATCGCAAATTTGTTAGGCTATGTGAGCGCCAACGTCAGGAGCTCAACAGACAATCACAGATCAAGCAGAAAGCGACCAGAGAAAAGCAATTGAAATCCATATTTCAGTGGCGTAAGAAGCTTCTTGAAGCTCACTGGGGCATCCGTGATGCTCGGACTTCCCGCAATAGGGGAGTTCATAAGTATCATGAAAGGATGTTAAAGGAGTTCTCAAAGAGCAAAGATGATGATCGTAATAAAAGGATGGAAGCATTGAAGAATAATGATGTAGAAAGATATAGAGAGATGCTGCTAGAACAACAAACTAACATGCCCGGTGATGCTGCAGAAAGATACACTGTTCTCTCATCATTTTTATCTCAAACAGAAGAGTATCTTCATAAACTGGGAAGTAAAATAACAGCTTCTAAAAGTCAGCAGGAAGTTGAGGAAGCAGCCAATTCTGCAGCTGCTGCTGCACGTGCTCAGGCACTCTCTCTCTCTCTCAATACATATATATTCCCCCCACCCCTATTACAATACCAAGCACCGATATATTAAGTGTACTTATCAATTAATGTCACAGTGCGGTAGTTGAGTACAAAAGCTTAATTATATGATGATCATAATTTGGATGGGGAGATGTAAAAGGGTCCTTTTCTTGGTTATTTAGCAAAAATGAAAATTCATTTTTGTTTCTATTTGTTCCTTTTGATTTTATTTTGCCTCAGCAAAAGAGTCTCCAAAGAAGCAAAAGGCACATCTTTAGGCTTGTCTGATCCCGACAGGAATGAATAACACCATTTGTCTGGTGGCAAGACTTGTAAATGCATTGAATGACTGACTCCTCATTATATATTTCACTGGTGAAAAGAGTGTGATTTGGGACGTTATTGTGCTTGTAGAATCAAGACAATTTATAGGCACATTAATTGTATTTCCCCCCTGGAATATCTGTACTTTCAATCAAAATTCTGATGATTCTTTTTTTTCGTATGTGAGTCGTAAAGAGATATTTAAAGTATAAAGTTTTTCTTTATATTTGACTCGGTATTCATTTATGATTGAGGGATAAAAATATTGTTGACTCACATTGAAGGGATCCATTTACCAATTTGCTCTTTGTATTTTCCTAACCCAGGTTCTTGTAGTTGCAGCTGTGGTCAAATTTATTAATTTTCTCTGCTTGTCTGTGTTAGACGTGTTATGCATTTGACTGGAAACCCGCAACATTGTAATTTTAATCCCTTTTTTTTTTCCTGAATAAAAGGGTCTTACTGAAGAAGAAGTTAGAGCGGCAGCAACCTGTGCTAGGGAGGAAGTAATGATAAGGAATAGATTCTCTGAAATGAATGCACCAAAAGATAGCTCGTCTGTTAACAAGTAAGTCTGTGGCTAAGTGGTGATAATTGTATTCAGGGATATTCAATATAAATCCTCGTTTGGCCCCCATTAAAATTATAATCTATTTTTCTCTCTCTCTTCTTATCAACCACACATTCTCCAATAAAATAATATTGCACATAAATCCAAAACAATTTCTTCATTTTTAACCACACATTCTTAAAAAAAAAACACAATTTAAAAAATTATAATCTCCAATAATGGCAAATAATGGGGGCCAAACGGGGGTTAAAAATCAACTACCACTGATGATGTCATTTTGCTATTTGGATGTCTTGTCATCGCGAACGATCATAATGTGATTAGCAGGACGCTGTAGTGCTATCGATATGAAGTGCCGAATGGACATAGGAGTTTTGCGATGCATGATTATGTTATTTACGTAACATTCTCTTTGCCTTCTTGTTTTTCACCAGATATTATGTCCTTGCACATGCTGTGAATGAAAGGGTTACAAGGCAGCCCTCAATGTTGCGAGCTGGAACGTTACGAGACTATCAGCTTGTAAATTGCATTCTTTTACGCATTCTAGAGTTGATGTCATCTGCTTAGTTTTTCATTCGCCTTTTCATTTTCTTGATTGGTTCTTACTGATATATTGTTTTACTTGAATCCACAGGTCGGCTTGCAGTGGATGCTTTCTTTGTATAACAACAAACTCAATGGAATTTTGGCTGATGAGATGGGGCTTGGGAAGACTGTGCAGGTTACTTGTTTTTGATTAATGGTGGTTTTAATAATTGATTGCTACTTTCTATGCCAACATGTAGGAATCACTTTTCTTTCTCATGAATTTTTTAAAATCATTTTCTGCTTTTTTATTCCAACTCTTGTAACAATTTGGTTTAAGTTTCTTTACCAGAGTGTTTGTGGACATTTTTCTAAGGTTCATTTTCTTCTTACTTGTGCAGGTTATGGCATTAATTGCTTATTTGATGGAGTTCAAAGGAAACTATGGCCCACATCTTATCATAGTTCCTAATGCTGTTCTTGTGAACTGGAAGGTTTGGTTAATTTTTAAATCCTAAATTCTTATTAGTGGAATTTTCTTCTATTTTATACGTTTAATTTACTTCATATTCCAGAGTGAGTTTCACAATTGGCTGCCAACTGTCTCCTGCATATTCTATGTTGGCGGGAAAGAACAGAGGTCAAAATTGTTTTCTCAAGTAAGATGAACTCCTAGTTATTAGAAATTAGAGCTTGATAATATTTCGCCTACAAAAATTAAATAATTTTCACTTGATCTCTGTTGTTTAGGAAGTGTTAGCCATGAAGTTTAATGTCCTCGTGACAACCTATGAGTTCATTATGTATGATCGTTCAAAGCTTTCAAAAGTTGATTGGAAGTATATCATAATTGATGAAGCACAACGGATGAAGGATAGAGAATCAGTACTATCTCGTGATCTTGATAGATATCGCTGCCAAAGGCGCTTGCTTCTTACAGGAACACCATTACAGGTTTGCTGAGAGTCTGAGACTGCCTTAAATATAGTAGTCTCATTTTTCTGTACCAGACATGAAGTTTTCATACGTGTATTACCTTAAATGGATTTACTATTATTGGTTTAACTTGTTACATTTGACCTTTAAAAGTTGAAAAGTTTCTGAGAATATGTTTACATTTTACTAACTACTGCATAGAATCATTGTGCAAAATATTTGTAGTCGTCAGGCTGCTTACATGCATATATTTGAAATTAAGGCTAATCCTAGGTGGGATCAACGTTGGATCTGTCATCACCTCAAATGAGAACTATATTGGTTAATAATACACATGAAAAGAAGGAAAACAAAGACTTTTCTAGAAAAAGAGAGCCAAGGGATTACTGTTCGAGACTGGTTGGGCGGATATTGTTGTGTTAGCTTTTTTGTGTTAATGCACCCTTTCCTGTTTATTTCAAAGACCTCAATGAATCACATCCATTATATTTCTGTATACAGAATGACCTTAAAGAACTCTGGTCACTTTTAAACCTACTGCTCCCAGAGGTCTTTGATAATCGAAAAGCATTTCATGACTGGTTCTCTCAACCATTTCAAAAAGAAGGCCCCTCACACAATGCCGAGGATGACTGGCTTGAAACTGAGAAGAAGGTGATCATTATCCACAGGCTCCATCAAATTCTGGAGCCTTTCATGCTCAGGCGTCGCGTTGAAGATGTTGAAGGATCACTTCCTCCCAAGGTATATCTTTTAAATATTATTAGATATTCTATAATGTGGATTGTTTCTGACAGCAATTTGAACCTGCAGGTTTCAATTGTGTTGAAATGTAGAATGTCTGCTATACAGAGTGCCATTTACGACTGGATCAAATCCACTGGTACTCTTCGGGTTGACCCAGAAGATGAAAAGTGCAAAGTTCAAAAGAATCCTGTTTACCAGGCTAAGACATACAAACCTTTAAATAATAGATGTATGGAGCTCAGAAAACTTTGCAATCACCCATTGCTAAATTATCCATATTTTAGTGACTTATCGAAGGCTTTTCTTGTGAGATCATGTGGAAAGTTGTGGGTCTTGGATAGAGTTTTAATAAAACTTCATAGAACAGGACATCGAGTACTGCTCTTCAGTACCATGACAAAACTTCTTGATATAATGGAGGAATATTTACAATGGCGAAGACTCGTGTACAGACGGATTGATGGGACAACTAGCTTAGAAGATCGTGAATCTGCTATTATGGACTTTAACAGCCCTGATACTGATTGCTTTATCTTCTTGCTCAGTATACGTGCTGCTGGAAGGGGTTTAAATCTTCAGTCTGCTGACACAGTCATCATATATGATCCTGATCCAAACCCAAAAAATGAGGAACAGGCTGTTGCTCGTGCGCACCGTATTGGGCAGACGAGGGAAGTTAAAGTCATTTATATGGAAGCTGTGGTTGACAAAATCTCAAGCCATCAGAAAGAGGACGAATACAGGAGTGAAGGTTTAGTGGATTCAGATGATGACCTTGCTGGCAAGGACCGGTACATGGGTTCAATCGAGAGCCTCATACGGAATAATATCCAGCAGTATAAAATTGACATGGCTGATGAAGTTATAAATGCTGGACGATTTGACCAGAGAACTACACACGAAGAGAGACGCATGACCTTAGAAACTCTTTTGCACGACGAAGAGAGATGCCAAGAAACAGTGCATGACGTTCCCTCACTACATGAGGTAAATTGCATGATTGCTCGCAGTGAAGAAGAAGTGGAGCTCTTTGATCAGATGGATGAAGAACTAGAGTGGATAGATGAAATGACTCGATACGATCAGGTTCCAAAGTGGCTTCGTGCTGGTACCAAAGAAGTGAATGCCACTGTTGCTAATTTATCAAAGAAATCATCAAAGAATATCCTATTTAGAGGAAACATTGGCATGAATTCGAGCGAAATGGCCTTTGAGACGGAGAGAAAACGGGGGAGACCTAAGGGGAAAGTTCCTATTTACACTGAATATGATGAAAATGATGAGTTCTTCGAATCTAGTTCTGATGAGAGGAATCAGTATTCTATACAAGAGGAAGAAGAAGAAATTGGGGAGTTTGAAAATGATGAAAATAAAGATAAGTTAGAAGAGGATGATCCTGTTTCTGCTGATGAATACAGATACCAAAGAGATATGAAACACACTAGAAACAATTTTGCGCTTGAACAAGCAGGTTCATCTGGGTCTTCTTCACACGGTCAAAGATTAATGCCAATGGCCTCACCTTCTGCTTCTTCTCAGAAGTTTGGATCACTTTCTGCTTTAGATGGCAGGTCCAGTTCTCGTTCAAAGAAGGTGGTATGTCTTGTAACATTCTATCCTGATTCTTCAAGGCTTAATTCTTGAAGTTGTTGAGTTACCTGAAATGTTTTTGTTTTCTAATTTTCCAGGTAGATGAGTTGGAGGAAGGGGAAATTGTTGGATCTGGAGACTCTCAGATGGATCGCCAGCAATCAGGTAGTTGGACCCAAGATCGGGATGAAGGTGAAGATGAACAGGTGTTGCAGCCCAAAATTAAACGTAAACGAAGTTTTCGAGGTCGTCCGAGGCCGGCTGCAGAGACATCGGAAGAGATGTATGGTGAGAAATCATCTCTCAGGAGAGGGGATTCTTCTCGATTACCTTTCTCAGTAGAGCGTGACTTGCCAGGAAGGGATGGCCGTGAGCATAAAGTTCTTGGAGAGCCTAGTTTGTTGAAGCATGGCAAAATTGATTCGTCCTTCAATAATAGACAAAATTTATCCACAAGAAAAATTTCAAATACAGCTAAAGGGCATGCTTCACTAAAATCTGCCAGAGCAAGTCATGTATATATTCCTCCAGATGCTGCTTCTGAACAGCCAAGCAAGAACTGGGATAGTAAAGTCATGAAAGGGGATACAACTGGTAGCGGTAAGATGTCTGAGGTCATACAGAGAAAGGTATGTAGCTCGACTTTTTCGGATTCTATTATTCAGTTTGCACTCTACTAAGAAATGAGAACGTGTTACTTTTTCGGATTCTATTATTCAGTTTTATTCATCTATCGTAGGAGCTCTCACTCAGCCTGTCAGCTCAACCAGCTGCCGCTGCTGTGCTTTAGTGCTTTAGTTTAGTGCCGTCGATTACTGAATTGACTGCTTGACTTTACTGAATTACCATTAGGCTTTTGTATTCCTTGATGCATGACAAATGAAACATTGGACCTGATCTCTTCCATTAAAAGTAGGTCAAAAGCATGATTAGGTGTGGCCTGACTAGGTGAATTTTGAAATGATAAAGAAATCATTTTTCCTATTATAATTTCTTTATCGTTGAATATTGATCAAATTCCAAGTATATGGTAACTTTTCTCTCCTCTTTTTTCACCTCTTCTCAACTCTTTCCTTTCTTCTACTTTCTCCCCCACTTTCAGCATCAGTTATTATATGTTATTTTGAGTATGAGACTTCCTAAAAAGGGAAGGACATTCATTTTGGGATGGAAGGAATAAGATTTTTATCTTCTAGTCTTATAAAGGTAACAAGAGTCATTTTGTAAAGGTGAATTTCAGGGTAGTTTATTTTAGGATGACACCTACTAACTATAACAATTTTTAGTGTCCTAGGTTTACTTCCATTTCTTTCTTTCTTAGTGGTTGCAATTTATATAAATGTTGATGTATCACAGTGCAAGAATGTTATTAGCAAGCTCCAGAGGAGAATAGACAAGGAAGGGCATCAAATAATTCCCCTGCTAACTGAACTATGGAAAAAAATTGAAAACTCCGGTGGCGTAGGTAGGGCAGGGGATAGCCTTTTGGATCTACGAAAGATCGATCTATGCATTGATAAATCTCAGTACAACGGAGTGATGGAGCTTGTGTCAGATGTGCAGCTTATGTTGAAGCTTGGGATGCAATACCATGCATTCTCATTTGAGGTATGGGTATTTATTTCTATCATTGTTTCTCTATCTCAAAAGAAAAAAGAAGGATCAATCAGTACAGAGTATAATTATGAGAAGACGAAAGTTTGAAGAACTAGTGGGCCATTATTCTGTCTCAGTTCTCTTAAATTTATTCACCCATGTAGAATTCTAAGATCAATAACATGATCTTTGGAAGTGAAAAAAATGTTTTGGTAATCAAAATTTTCCTCCCGAATATGATGGAATCCGTGAAGCTCTGAATGTTTTATGTGAATTATATTGGAAATTAAACAGAGAAATCTGTAGTGGTACCCATCCTATCCTATTGGCATATTTGATAGGTTGGATTGGGTAGCACTCGACAATATTAAGGAAGAAAAGAGAAGCTAATTTTTTATGGTAAGAAGCTAAAAATATTATCTTATATTCTTTGGTTGTATCTACTACTAATTACCAAACATAACCTGTATTTATTCAAAGATTCCAATATTTGTGCTAAATGAACTTTATGAATACATTGTAATAGGTGAGAACCGAAGCAAGAAAAGTGCACGATCTTTTCTTTGATATCTTGAAGATAGCATTTCCAGACACTGATTTTCGGGAGGCCAGGAATTCTATATCTTTCTCCAGCCAAGTAGCTATGCCAGTCTCTGGTTCATCATCGAGGCAGGTGCTTGCTGGTCAAAGCAAGCGACAAAAATTAGTGAAGGATGTCGACTCTGATCCAGGTCCTCGCCAGAAGCCACATGCTCGAATTCCCGTTCATACTGTTGAAAGCACTAAGGTCAAAAGCTATATGCCTCAAAAGGAGTCAAGGCTTGGAAGTAGCAGTAGCCTGGAGACTGGACAGAAGGACGAACCTCGCCCATTGACTCATCCAGGTGACCTTGTTATATGCAAGAAGAAGAGGAAAGAAAGAGAGAAATCAGCCGTGAAGGCCGGGAATGAGTTGACTGGTCCAGTTTCACCCACTGGAATTAGCCGTAATGTGAAAAGTCCTGGCTCGAGTTCAGGCACGAGAGATGTGCTATGGAGCCAACAAAGTACCCAACCACAGGGACGGGTTTCCATTTCTCCCCAACCAGAGAATAGTGGCGGCTCTGTTGCTTGGGCAAATCCTGTAAAGAGGACGAGAACTGGTGTTGGGAGGAGGCCACCAAGCCATTTATGATTTATATGTTAGTTCCTTCAATTCGAAGAAGAAAACAATTCTCTGGTGTTTAGGTGCCTTGTATAATGGTGCTGGATTGCGATTCTTGTAGATGTAGCACTGTTTTTCTTGTGTGTTTTTTGGATTAACATGGTTGAACAATTTACCTGTCCTTTTTGTATGATATGAGAACCTTGTATCTGAATTGCCTACCATTTAGCTCCTCTCTAATCCCTTTATCGATCTTCAAATAAATGGTGATGTGCTGGTGGTTCGGGTGGTGGTCATTGTGTTGCATGGTGGCGGTGCTGGCAGTGGCACTGATGGTCATGGAAGTCTATTAGGTCTGGGGTGGAGGAAGAATGGGTGGGCGTGAAATCATTGAGGAGGGGAAGACTCGATGTGATTTTGCTTTTCGATTGTGGAGGACGACATTTAAATAAATAAATTTGTTCACTATAACAATTTAAGCTTTTCGGTAGAGGTGGCTCAACATGGTATTAAGCTAAACAAATGTTTCATGTTCGAGTCTCATCGTGTGAAGATGACATTTAACGAATGGATTTGTCCTCTCTTAGCCAATTTAAGCTTTTAGAAAAGATAATTCTACGTGACCTGTATAGGACACTAACATTATTATTTATTTACACCAGAATAAGTTCATGAAATTTAATAAACTAAGAGCATGTTCTCACGGTATCTGGACCACTTTTTTATCTTAGAAGTAAAAAAGATAACACATCAAGTTATTGGCATTGCTGCATCTATTTACATAAACAAAGGGCATGAATTTTCTTTTCACCCCTTCCAATGAATAATTTTATCTGCAGTTCAGTAAATTTCAAGCAGAAACTAGGTGCATAATGTAAAAATACTGATTCTTAAAGAGACTGAATAGAGCTACGGATCCACTGGCCCTGCAACTGCCTCGTCACTAGAGTCATTCTCGTCTTCGCTTAGCTCCTCGTCGCTCGATATCTCCCCTGAGGTTGTCCCTACATCTTCTGGCTTGGCATATCTCTGACAGTATTCTGGAAGATAAAAATTTTAGAGCAGTTTCAACATTCCCATAATGCACAGAGCAGACGAGATTCCTATGTGTTCAAAGTTAAGAATCCTAGGAAATCATGTCAAAAGCGTGATTGTAGACTCGGAGGATGAAGATAAAAGAATGGACAGACACTCTTCTTTACCTTGAGAGCGCCATTCGAAGTTACATCTTTATTCAGATGTTATTACCATTAACTTGGAGGCGGCTTTGAAGGATTAATAAATTAATCTTCTTCAAATTATAAAAGGTACTAATGCTAAAAAAAACAGCAGACTAAGCCCTTTCCCAATAAATTTTGGGTTTGCCTAAATGAGACATTTTAGGTCCCTTTGTTCAGTAAATTGAGTGAAGATAATAAATAGACAAAAAATGCACGAAAATGGCTTAAGCTTTTGGGTCAAATTGGTTTTAGGACTTCATATTGTGCAGTTCATGTTCTACACTATGTTTGGCTCATGTTTATAAACTCAAGCCGCTTTTTATTCATATATTTCGAGGGACTCACAAGTCATACCCATTTATCCACCACTCATTTCTATCTATTTATAATTTCAACAGTTTATAAACACTTCCAAACATGTCTAATCTTGGAAAATAATGCCTAAAGTTTGGTAGACACCGATACTATTGTTCTGCTTTCATTACTTGCTAAACATGTGTTTTTTTATCTTTCCTTATTAACTTCTCATTACAACGGTCAAAAGATTTCTCCTGCTGAAGAATAACTTCCTAACATGCATGAGGTAACCCGAACCTTTAAAAAAAAAAAAAAGGGAGAAAAAGAACTGTTTGCGTATGACCACACGAAGGAACAAGCAGTAATTTTTCATATTATCAAAATAATGTTGTGTTTTCTTCCCTCAGATTACGAAAGCCTAAACACGTGCAGTGGAGTCGTAAATAAATGCAAAGGAGAAAGTGAATCGAAATATAGAATGTCCAGTTAGTTAGATACTCAAAACTAATTGGGCATTCCAATAGGCTTGATCAAGAATCAGCATGAATAAGAAGAATGCTTAATTAATTTCATAGATTCAAGCCTCAAAATAGATCATGAAACAGAAATGCAGGAAGAAAAAAGACTTCCATATATCAACGATATAGAATTTCAACTTTGCCAGATTATTCGATGATTTTTAACTTCCCAAAACATCCTAATACCTTTAACTCTTTGCTCGTAAGCAGTTTGATCACGGTTCATAAGAGCTGCAGCCTCCCTATTTAGTGGATCCGCTGGATTTGGATACAAGAGAAGTTGCGGTATAAATACTTCAAACACATTCACCAGGTCTGCAAACATCGATTCAACAGAAGAGTAAAGAAGCAATCAATAATTAGCAAAAGTACCTTCGTAATATACATATATTCCTTACCGAACATGGGGCTCCATGTCTGGTTGATAACATCCAAACAAATTGAACCCGACCTGAATTGATTATTCGGAAATATCAGAAACTCATTGTAAATTATAAAGGAAGACAATGACTTTTCCTTTATAGGAAAATATAGGATCTTTAAGAGTATATTGCTCACGTCTCATCAACATTCGGGTGATAAATCTTATTAAGAAATCCTATGGATGGAGCTTTGTACGGGTAAGCATCTGGAAGCTCGACTCTTACTTTCCATACACCGCCATGATATGGACCTAATTTCATTCAAAACACTTTAACAAAGTAAAAGAAAGTAAATTGCAAAAGACTAAATCAAACAAGTGCACGCGCAAACTCTCCAAATTTTTCAGGTGGCTGTTCTTCATGAATTAAGTAAAATCTGCAGGTGTTATATAAAAATAACAGTATGACTAAATGAAGAACACTAAGAAAAGCTAAAATAAGAAAAAAACTAAAGGCAAACAATGACAAAAAAAGATTCCTTCCTTTTATAATTTCATTTCAAGAAATAATTCAGATGCATCAATTCATAAATCGCAAGCCCAAACAAATTCTAATCACCAATAAGAAAAAAAACCCAAAAAGCAAATAACCAAAAAGCAAAATTTCCTATTAAAATAATAAAAAGAAAAATGAAAATTTGAGACATGGGTTTTGAAGATTTACTGTCACTGGGTCCATGGAAATGCACATAAAAACCTTGCATTCCATCATCGATCATCTCCACCTTGTAATCACTCATCATCCTAGTTCAAGAAAACAAAATCCCAGAAAAAAATTTGAGCCAAAAAAGGTACATCCAAACAATTCATATTAAAAAAAACATAATTAAAAAGCATAAGATTATAATTAGAAAATTTTACAGTTTCATTAAGTCCATCTCACGGCGCTTGCTTGGGGAAGACATGGTGGTTTTGCTCTGCAATTTCTTGGGCTTATTTTTTCTTGATTTCTGTCACCGAAGAGAGGAAAATGGTGTGGGGGTTGGGGTTTACTTGCACAACTGTATGAAGCAAGGGAGTTCTGACATGAATGAGGAAAAAAAGGAGGTATATATGAAGAAAAACATTTATGATAATTAGCTAGCATGTTTGGCTAAGCTTAAAAAACTTATAAGCAACTTTTTGAGACTTATAAGCATCTTTTAAGCTTAGCTCAAGCTTGAGAAATGGTGAAATTTTTTTTTACTGAACTTTTTATATCCAAGTGTACTTCATTGCTAACATTCGCAAGATAAATCACAGCCTCTCCATCTTCGACTAATATTATTATACAATATATATGTACGTTACTTTTTACTTAATTCATAATAATTTCTATTAAATAAGTTTTAACTTATCCAAACAAAGCCGAAGCAAGATTCTTGCTCTAATTCTTTTAGAATAAAATATCCTTTGCAAACATATATTAATATACTCGTGGCCCACATATTGATTCAACGATATTGTATTTTGTATACACGTATAATATAATTAATTTTATACAAGTCATAAAAAACTCTTATCTTAATTATTTAATTAATTAATTTTAACTCAAACATATTTTTAAATATAGACTCATAACACACGCCATATAGTCCAATAATACGTGTCTTTATGATTGCATTTTTTTATTTATTTTTGGACATTTTTTTGAAAAAAAAAAATGTAATTCAAGCTAGCAGTTTTCATAATACGTGGCGATATTTCTTTTAAATTTTCTCCCACTTTACTTAGAATTAATCATCTAAAGTTGAAAAGTTTCCTTTAAATTCCTAATCTTATTGAAAAGATTTCCAGGATAAAAATAAATAAATTTTATCATCAGCTAAACAAAAGTATTAAAATCAAAATCCCTAATAGTTATTAGTCTTGAAAATTGATTTTTTTTTTTTAAAGACTAAAAATTATCGAATTATATATTGTAGTATTCTTTAAATACGGTGAAAAAAAGATTTAAAAAAAAAAGTGTAATAGGCACATTAAAAAGTTGGAACCTAATCTTTCGTGGCTGGAATAATCTAATCATAGATTCATTGAACTAATCAAACTTCAAAGTTCAAACTAATTAAAGCAATTCAAAGGAGGGCGCCCACCAAATTTAAGATGATTAAAGAAGTTTCTATCGATATACCTATTAAGGTATAGATCTTGTAAATATAACATCAACCTTAATTTCAAACTCGAATTTGTGGTAACATTGTGAAAGTACTTATAAAGTTAAGTACGTGTTGTAAAACATTATTATGTCTGGACTGCAAGAATCTTAAGACGAACGAAAAGTGTGCGCTTTGTTTTGACTTGAACTACAATTCGCAGGTGGCACCAAATTTTAAAATGAGTAAAGATGTTACTATCGATACATCTATTAAGGTGTAGATTTTCCAAATACGATGTCAACTTTAATTTCAACTTCGAATTTGTGGTAACATCATGAAAGTTTATCCAATTGATTTGTAAGGCCATGCACAATCACAAGCAAAACAAGAATGTAGAAAACTAACAATCTGCATTCACTACACAAAAATGTAAAAAAACATCAACGACACTAAAATGTAACACCAAAAGCACAATTCCTCCAAATTACAAAATAAAATATATTACAACAAACATCAACTATGTATAGAAACCAATGCAATAGAACCTCTTATCCCTAAGTAGGCCCTCAACCTCGGTACGAAGATCACATAAAACACGCAGCTCTCGACCCTCTTGTTCAATTTCAGTACGCTCATTTTTAACATTTCGAACCTCCGACATAGAGCATTGTTCTCTTGTCTCCTTCTATTTCGTAGCAACCACAAGATTACACTTTTCTGTCTTGAAGCAATAGGATCATCAAACCAATCAACAAAATTGCAACCACTTGAGGTATCATAATAGATGCATCCCCAAAATGTCTTCTTGGATCATCTTCGATCCATGAAATCTTCAAAAAAGGGTGAAGTTTTAGTAATAACGTGTTGTGCATACGCGACAGTTGGGAATCATACGACGACTCCATATCTTAGAACAAAAGAGCTTTGGAAGGAGGTAATAGGGACTTCAAATTGAACGACCATGTTCCTGGAGGTCAGCTTGGGCTATGTTCAGCTAGAGACAAGCTTGCGAGACTGGAATTCCAGTTGGGTAATTTGGGGACCGTGTTGTGAGAAACGAGTTTAAAACCTGATTTTTTTTAAGAATACATGTTTTGAAAATTCATGTGCGTAGCACTTCTCCTATTTGGCATCCACCATTTGATTTGTAGTGCCACGTCATTAACCACATCAATATTCCATAAACAATCGTGAGCTCAGTGATAAATGGGATTACGAATGACAAAATTCAGTGATGAATGATGCAATTTTTAAAGTTTAGTAACCTCATGAAAATCTTTTGTAAAGTTCAGTTACTATTTGGGTAATTCTCCCTGTCCCATAGGGTTGGAGCGATTATCTCTTTATCCTATTGAAGATTTTTGGAAGGCGGGCGAGGTGAAAATTATGAAATCCCCATTTATGCTTTATTAATTATTTATCAATATTATAAAAAAATTAATTTGAGAAAAATAAAATAAAAAGACTCAGGACAAGGTCGGGGACTATGTTCCCCGTGTTCACCCCGTTTACCATGCGTTCAACGAAAGGAATTGTACCGTTCGTGTCCCTATCAAATCCATTTATCAAAATCATGTAGCATGAATAAATATACGACAATAAATTTATGATTTTTGACTATATAAATCATTATTAACTAGTTACCTAATTTACCTCTACATAATTTGACATGTTTATCTTGTGTCACTCTTATGTATAACAAATTAGGGAAAGGCTGCTTGTACCGGGGGCTTTACAACCCCCCACCCCACCCCACCTATTGTGAGGGGCCGGTAAGGGTACAAGCAGCCTTTATAAACAAATTATATGCAAATATATCCTATAAGGAATAAAATTAAAAATATATCCATACATATGTAATAATTATGTGTAACACCATAAACAATTTTTAGAAGGTCCAAAAGTCATGTAAATGGACTTGAGAACATAAATTCAAAATTTGAACAAGTCGAAATTTCACTTTCTATAAAACTTGATACAAGTGTGTGTAGCAATTATTTCTACATTTCACATAAATTGTAAAAGTTGAAATTCCACTTTCTATAAAACTTCTTGATAAACATGTTTAGTGATTATTTCTACATTTCACATAACTTGTAAAAGGTCCGCGTCGTAACTTTTGTAACAAGTATCTTTACCTTATGGTTTAAGAATGAATTCTATTAAAAGTTGCTTATAATTTTGTGGAATCACCCACCTCAAGATTAGGTCTAGAGAACTAAGCCCCTATTTGTCTTTCATTTTTCAAAAACATTGTTTGCTACAGTAAAATTCTCCACCACACATTCACCCAATAAAATATTTTACACACAAACCAATAAAGTTACTTTAAATTTCAACTACACATTCTCCAAAAAATACTATTCATCACTCTATTTTTCTTCTCAAAATAGGAGACAAACACACCCTAAATTGTAACCACAAGTTTGAATCCCATGTCACCTGGAAAAGACATGTCCTATAATTACATTGAGTACGTTTTATTGAACAATAAGTACGATTCTATACCTTATCCAAAATGTAACAAGCCAATATAACAAAGGGTGACAGCCTTAATTTATTTGGACCGTGAGGCTACAACCACATAGATACTATGAACCCTTCATTTGCGGGCCAAATGCTGTCTCAACACATTCAAAGTCCTCTTTTAAAGAACAATCACAAGATATTCTACTGTGAATCTACTTTAACCTCTCTAGTCTGCCCTACTAGAGGTGTCAATCAATCGGCACTGACAGATTTGAGGTATTGACATGGGCGGGCCATATTTATAGGCCTACAAAGGTCTCGGCCCAACATACCCGGTGCATGTACTGACCCGACCGTAGGGCCACGCCAGTCCACTCGAATCTGGGGCAGTCCCACAAATTTTAATACCTCCATACTCAATTCTCAAACTTCTAGTCAACCACTAGCAATCATCAGTTCCCATTGCAAGTGGGAGGAATAAGAGCTCTTTTGAAAGCCCTTCGTTTTAGTTTATAAATCGCATATTTTCAAAACAAGCTAAAGGTATGATGATATTACTTGATGTTACACAATCTAATAATTCTTCACAAGAAAATACAAGTCTCATTCAGAGCATAAAGAAGTCCAAACTTAGCCTTGTAACCTAGTAAAACACATCAAAACATTTGCACACATTAATATGGTTACTTCTTAAAACCTTATCCACAAGTATACATACAATATGGTGAGTATGCCACAAATTTTTTGCCCCATCGTTGAATAGAAAGCTTTTTACCTCTACCATTATCTTATCTTAATGTGCAGTGCAACTAAATGTCAAGAACCTACATGCCTTTTTGTCTCTATTATCCACTTATGGCTGATGATGGGCACGTTTGATATGCGATACTATACAATACTGAACATGAGGAAATAAAAGTAGAAGGTGAAATCTTATATTTTGCCTTAGATAATTCTTTCTTGCAAAATTCTTTCAAAAGATTGTTAGCAATAACTACAACTATTCGCCAGAAAAAGAGAGAGAAAAAAACAAAAGAAGCATTTCTATCTAGAAAAAGCTTGGAATTGAAAAGAAATCTATAAATAATTCTTCATAAAACTCTATACGAGATTACGAGCGGCAAGGAGCTTCTTTCAGAACCAAATTCTCAAACTGCGCATGGGAAAGAAAATGAAAGGAAAAAAGACAAAGACTCTTAAGAAACTATGCTAGAGACCAACAGATAGCAAGTGCACGGTTGCCAAAATAAGGGTTCTGGTTTCGTCATTGCACATGTACATATCGGGCTCAAAATAATGGCCGCATTCCAACATGTAAAAGCCGGAAAAACTCAGTTGACTCAGTTTCAAAACAAAATGTGAAAAACAGAACGTACTTGCAACTCGTTTCTCAAATATGAAAAGAGAGCCAAAATAATATGTGGATATTCGTAATGAGTGGACAAGATTTCTGTTGAGAATGTAAAAAGAATCAACTAGATTTGATCACAAAATTTGCACTAACCTCTTAGAATGAACATTTCCATTACCATGCAGCACATCTGCCGATCTCCAATATACAAAACGGGCATCATGAAGTTTGTTGGCAATTGTGAATGAGAACAATGCCAAAATGCAAAAACTTCCTCAATTTACAAGTTCTAGAATTCCCTTTGAATCGAAACTAGCTCTCAGGCGCTGGGCACCTATCTGATATTCTAGCGAGATTTTTTTGGGGTACAAAAAATGGACCCTGGAGAATTAGCAGCCTTTCGTCCAAATCTATTACCCACTGGTCCGAATTCTGATTCCTCATCGTCACTGTCAATGTTATTTGCATCTTTCCTATTTTGGTAACCTCGACGCCGGAGAAGAAAAACATTGTAGTAGTAGTTCACCAACGCTTCTCTGTCTTTTCTAGGAAAAAACTTGAAAAGCTCATCCCAAAAATACTTTTCTGAAGATAAACAGTTCGACTTCACTATATCCTGAAACTTGTTTTCGTCTTCTTTTATCCAAGAGAGTGCAACTTCCTCACCCATCCAATTAAATTTCCATTTATAAAAAGCGGAGCTCAGCTCAAGCTTCACCTTCCTCCTTTTTTCAGCAACATGGAACTTAACACATTCATGAGATCCTGGGAACTGGCAGCCACATGATTCTTGTCTTCCTCTTCCAATTGGATCCCTTTCAATCAAATTTTTGTTTTGTTCTTGTTTTTCCAGAGGCCAAATTCGGGTACCCAACCATTTATAATCAATTCCATAAGCCTCTCCACAGAATTCTGGTACATCTGCTTGAAAAAGTGGACCTAGAGGAATTTTCTTCTTGCGATGAAAGTTTCCAGCAAAACCAACAGAGTCTGCATTTGAATTAGACTGTTCATCAGCACAATCCTCATCACTATGAGAAACTGAGGACATTGATTCCACACCAATTTGATCACGTGATTTGTTATGAGAATTCTTTGCAGATAGAAGCCTCTCGCTGCATCTTAATGTTTCAGAACCTTTTCGATCATCATACAAGCTTGGATGCATCTTTTGCTTTTTCTGGAAGGTACTGATGTAATTAGAATCAAAGAACGTCTGGATACATAAAATATACTCATAATATACCATGAATCATCTCAAAAAAACAAAATAAAAAATCTATCTAGCAAAAAAACATGAAATAGATCGATAAAGTAGCATATAATTAGTTCTCAATTTAGTAGTTAAACAATAAAATGGTAATATATTTGAAGCAGGAGCGTATAATTTGTTAACGAACAAGACAATGAACGGAAAGAAAGTGTGCAAAGAAGAGAAGAATTGAAGGCAAAGGAAATCAATTTTATTTCATATATTCGGGTTCTGAATTATAATGATTAAGCCCTTTATTTATACAGTAAATAATCTAAAAGAAGCTAAAAATAAACGAACTTCTACTCAGCTAGAATTTTATCAAAATAGACAAACTAATCTGATCTAATTAAAATCTTATAATTCAAATTAAACTATGTATTAAAATTCTATCTAACTTCTATCTTTATCTTATCCTGATCTCCATCACTATTACAAGAGGCAAAAACAACCTACAATCTGCAATTTTATTACTGCTAATAGGATCATCCAGCTAATCATCAACTACAGTTAAACCTTTATAAATTAATAACCTTAGACAAAGGAAAATTTATTAATTTAGCAAATATCAAAACAAAAAGGAAAAGAAAATTTAGCTATTGAAAAATAATTAAGATTTACTATACTAATATATCATTATTGTGATAAAGAAATCAAATTTTTATATAGCTACATTAATGGTTATGTTCTATTCAATATTTACTTGAAATCGTATACTCTATCCAATTCTATATTCTATAGACACTATATTGTAGTGTATTGAACTCATGTGGATAGAAAGTTTCTACAATAATCGATTAGTTAATAACTTATTAACTTATCAAGGTATTCCGTATTCTGATATGTTCATTGATGAATAAATAATTGACAGCGTAATGTGAAAAGATCAAGATGGTGAAGTTGAAGATAATAGTTCGACTACGAAGCCCATTTTGTCAAAAGGAACTTTCAAAGAGGTAATGCCATTGAATACTTTTTTGTTACAGTATGAGAAAATCACACTAGAACTATTTACCATGGCAAGAAAAGTTAGAAATGAGATCCAACTTGACACCAATTTCGAGAAGAAACAAACAGTACTAGGAATGTCTATCAAATAATATTTATGACAGATTTATATGAATTTTTCACAATTGTATAATCTTAAAAGTTATCCCCAAGGCAAGACCAACCAAAAATATTACTAAATCGAGGTTATTAATTTATTGAGGTTCTACTATATTTGATTAGCCTATTCGTCATCCTTCTCACTCAGTTTCTTCTCATCATTTGTGTAAAGGCACAAAAATAAAATAATAGAACATAATTTGTTCTAAGCCATGAAAAATATCCCAAGAACCTAAATCCAGTAATAAAATGCCTAGAAGCAACACTCAAGTGAAATGACAAAAGAATATACCTCGACCAAAATCTACAACACTCTTGCAACACAAATTGCACAAGCATTTAAATATCAAAACCAACCAAGATATGCATTATAATGACCAGTGCAAAATTCAGATAAACCAAAAGAAACAACATATTTCTGCATCAAACAAGCAGCAATAGTAGCTCAAATATTTAAATAAATATCATAAACATTTTAATGACTACAAAAGTTAGAAATACGAGAAATAATGTAATTGTATATAACTAGACAAAATAAAGGTATAAATAATCACAGAAAAACTACAAACTGAAATTATGAACGTCGAGGAAAGCTATTGAAGATAACACTATTTTATTTA
>CAIGRB010048971.1:0-23650 GCA_903798255.1 Fraxinus quadrangulata | reverse complement strand
GGAGCTCGAAATATGACCCGTTCTTCACAGATTGGAACTCCTGTTAACTTCATTCGATTATCAGAACTCTGACCAGATGTAGAGGAAGCGGTTTTTGGTATTTGGATTATAGAACCGATGTTTTTCTCTCAGAAGATGTTATACAAGATGAAGGTTGAAAGCAATAGTGTAAAGGATTCACTCTCTAGACTTTTTCTCTCAATATTCAACCTTAGAAAAAACGTGCAGGTGAGTTCTGATATTTATATGTAGGTCAAAAAATGAATGGACCGGGTAAAAAGTCTTGAAATCGCTAAATAAAAATTTTCAGGACATTACTGCGTTCGAACGAGGGTCCAGCGACAGTCAAGCAACAGAGTAAAGGATGAGCGACGATGTTTCTACTTTTGTAGCTCTAGCCAACCATTGGCGACAGTCTAGCAAAAATCCACGCCGTTTTCTTCCTTATTCCAAACTCGAAACCCTAAACATACTAACTAACTTTTGAACAAATTGTATATTAATCCTTGAACTTTTACATCTTATCAAATTAAGTCATTTTGTCAATAGAATTTGCCAATTACAAAATCCACTAAAACCTAACAAACTCCCCATTTGATATTCTGTGACAAAACAATAATCTATGTCAAGGTAGTAATCAAATAACAGTTTACAGATTCAAACAATAACACAACCTACAACTAACAACTGTCTTGAACGAACATTACAGTACATATTTTATGAAATATACAACTCAAATACCTATATAAAATGTGTAAAAAATAGGATCAATAATAATCACAGTTCANTCTAGCAAAAATCCACGCCGTTTTCTTCCTTATTCCAAACTCGAAACCCTAAACATACTAACTAACTTTTGAACAAATTGTATATTAATCCTTGAACTTTTACATCTTATCAAATTAAGTCATTTTGTCAATAGAATTTGCCAATTACAAAATCCACTAAAACCTAACAAACTCCCCATTTGATATTCTGTGACAAAACAATAATCTATGTCAAGGTAGTAATCAAATAACAGTTTACAGATTCAAACAATAACACAACCTACAACTAACAACTGTCTTGAACGAACATTACAGTACATATTTTATGAAATATACAACTCAAATACCTATATAAAATGTGTAAAAAATAGGATCAATAATAATCACAGTTCAATTATAAGTGTCATTTAAGTAACTGTGACTTATAAAACGTATTTTTCAATTTTATATCACAAGCTAAATTAAGACATAATATCAAAACAACCCAACATACCACGAAGATACATTGATACTACTAAAATATCGAACTTAGTTTAACATAACTGAAATCAAAAGTTGTACATTAACTAAGTAGATAAAACAGTAAAACATATACTGTGAAATCAAAAATATCTAGTCCCTTTAAAAACTTTATTCCCTCTTTTTGTCACAAAATGACAACGGATAAAGAAAATATATATGCCAAAAAAACATATGAATGTTCAGATGTAGAAACAGATAGGCAATATATAAGTATCTATATCTCTCCCCAACGACCC
Organism: Fraxinus quadrangulata; assembly: GCA_903798255.1. Classification (NCBI taxonomy): domain Eukaryota; kingdom Viridiplantae; phylum Streptophyta; class Magnoliopsida; order Lamiales; family Oleaceae; genus Fraxinus; species Fraxinus quadrangulata. Next base: position 22,125 of record CAIGRB010048971.1, on the reverse strand, counting down.
CTCAGACATAAATTGTAGATGTTAAAAATGAAAATTCTTCCCACAATACACTGCAGTCGTTAGCATGTATAAGTATATTCAATGAACAATAAACATTCCTACATACTCAGTTCAAGTAAAACATGGAGTAAATTATATAAGTGACTCATATGTGTAAAATGCCACTAATCTTCTTTAACCAGGACTCCAAACCTTAAATTTGTGAGAAATGACATTCAAAACATCACTGCTAATAAAGATATTCCACGACTAATGAAAGTTAAATCAAGTTCAGTACATTAGAACCTATACATGAAAGCTCATTTTATAGAGATCATTTTTTTTTCTCCCTCTGACTTTTAGCATATTTAATTTATACATATTTCAATATTTTAAGCTCATTTGTTTATCATAAGTGCAAGCTCTTCATCATTAAGCGACTAAAGTGACACATATAGCAAGCTTTAAGCTGGTTAACCTAAGTCAGTTGACCTTAAGCACTAGGTTATGAGAAATCCCGCAGACTTAATTGTTCGAGTCAAATAGGCTTCAAAGAAGAACATATGATATTGAGCATTTTCCTCATTTGTTTTTATTTATCAGGGATAAATAGAAGCTGAGGTCTAATAAATAAGGTTAATTCATGTTCAAAGTTACCCTACTAACATGTAACTACCATCCCAAATCTCATACACGCGGTAGAGTCCTACTAACAAGATCATAGTGTGTACAGTGTAGATGGTATATGAAGAGACCTATACTAAATACTCCATAAACCTAAGTCAGCAATGGAAAATCATCAATTTAACTCATGCTTGATCACAACCAACAAAATCAAGTTTAATGTATATCACGTTGTAAAACAATTTTCTACAAAAATGTTTTTGTTCTCTCTCTTTTTTTTTTTTTTAAATATTGACTCATAACGATAAAAAAATATTTTTGTTTATTTTCTCATATAAAATATGAATGTACCAAGCACACAAAACAAAACAAAAAAAATCAAATTCACACAAATAAAATACAAAACAAGAAATAAAAATGCATGAGAACAAATAAATAAATGAACATGATGCATGCATAACTTAATGTCACATAATGATAAAGCACAAGCATGCACCAATAAAAATACATATTCAGTTAGGTACAAAAATGCTCTTACCTTTAAGAGCCCCGTGATCTATTTCATAATTTTTCAAATCACTTTTCTTTGCCCAAACTTGTCTAGTGACAGGAACACTTCCGGTCATCTGTGTCATTAACTTGGTCAAACAACTCACCTGATTAGTAAGAAAGTCAATCTGACCAACAAACTCTTGATTCTTATTTCTATTTAAATTTTCGTCTCTATTTCTGTTCAGGAAATGACGACACTTAGGCATTATGTGTCCTAACTCACCACAATAAAAATATATAGGGATAAACATAGAACCAAAGTTATGAGATCGTTGATATCTATTCATAAGTTGGCGGGTCCTACGCTGCTTAGTAGGCCTCTATCTAACAAATCCTTTAAGATTGTGGTTAGGCACATGTTTAGGCTAGTCAGTAGCAAAAACAAACGTGATCTTAAAAGTACTAGCATTGTTTCCCTTAAAACCTAGACCTCCCTTATTTTCAGCCGGCTTGCCCATTCCTAAAATATTGTCTAACTTTTTCAGAACCACTAGAGAAGGCAAGCAGTTGAAACTTAGAATGTTTTAAGTCGATCAAAAGGTTCTCAACATGTATGTCTAAGGTCTCTTTCTTAGTTGTCAACTCACTGAATCTCCTAGAGGACTTCTCAAGCTTACTGGTGAGGTTCTTAACCCGAGTCTCTAAAGTTTCATTCATGAATTTCACTTCACTCAGGATCGAGGTAGATTCCTTAATGTGCATTAATAACTTCTCTTTTTCCAATTTAAGTTATTTATTCATCGCACTTAAGGCCTTATTTTTAGTAAGAATCTTAAGATTCTCCTCATACATCTTATTACAAGCCTCTTGGTTATCTTCCTCACTTAAAGGCTCTTCATTCAAATCCTTACCACTACTTACGTTCTCGGTCTTCTCACTTCCCTTATCAGATTCATTCCTAATTCTAGTAGTGATGGCAATATACCTTCCACTCTTCTCGCGAGTGAATTTCTCACTCTGATTGTCCGAGTTAGACTCGTCATCAGTGAGAGTAGCATTCATAGCCTTCTCTTTACTTCTTCTACTACTAGGGCACTGTCTCTTCACATGGCCGAAACCTTTACAATTATGGCACCTCACAGATTTAGATTTTCTCCTAGATTCACTCAATCCAGCTTTGTATCTCTCTTATGGGTTATTTTTCTTCCTAAACATTTTTTGGAATTTTTTAGGCAAATAAGCTAACTCCTCATCAACTGGTGAATCAGAATCAGAAGATTCGGTTCGGATATTTCTCACGAATTTCATGGCCATGTATTTATCTTTAACATGGTCATCTAAGGTCAGCTCATACATCTGGAAGGGCCCAACTAACTCCTTTATCTTAATGAAATATATGTCCTTACTTTCTTCAATTTCAGTAACCTTAGGTCTAAACCTCTCGACCAGGGATTTAAGGACTTTTCTAACAATTTAGGCTTCGAGATTCTCTCACCTAGGTTGAAACTAGAATTCACTATATCGTTTAATCTCGGATAGAAGGCATCAAACGTCTCATTTTCTCTCATTCTAATATCTTCAAATCTAATTGTCAACATCTGCAACTTAGAGTTCTTAACAGCTTGATTTTCCTCATGTGTGGACCGTAGAATATCCCAAACTTCTTTAGCAACCTCACACATAGATACTCTCCTAAATTATTCGGGGGATATATCCCTAAATAAGGCATGTAAGGCTTACACTCATCTAGGTTTGTCCTAGTCCAATTAGCAATGGGACTACGTTGTCTACAGTAGTACTAGGGGCACTCCAACCATTCACCACACTTAACCATATATGCTCATCTATGAATTTTAAAAAGGCTCTCATCCTGACTTTCCAGTAGGCATAATTGCTTCCATCAAAGAACGGAGGCATGGACAGTGAATGACTCATCTAGAATAATATACTAAGGGTCAAGAATCGATTTAAGGCTCCAATACCAATTGAGAAACGCATAGTTCGACCCTAACAACACCTAGATGAGATGAATATATGTAATATGCAAAATTTAAAATTACTAACGAATTAAACAGCAACAAGTCACTTTTAATTCTTAACTAGATGGTTAAACATTCAAGTGAATATGTCCTAAGTTGAATTATCGCAGTTGTATAATAAATAAAAAATAATAAAGCAGTAAATCAAACACCAGAATGATCACGGAGAAACCCAACTGGGAAAAACTTCGGGCACGTTGCCAGTCAATCCATTATAAACGAATTTGACAACTTACAGTATACTAGATTAGACGACTCGTACTATCTGATCACCCAACTGCACTCCTTACATCTCTTTGTGGATTCTGTGCTCCCCTGCACCAATCCTTAGCTGCTGTTACCAAAGCTCTCCATGGAATCTGCTACCATGCAGCACTCCAAGTCTTATAGATTCGTTTATCTCCCTTGGATCACGAAGAACAACCCGTTCTTCACATACAGAAACTCATGTCAACTTCTTTCGATGTTCAGAACTCTGACCAGATGTAGAGGAAGTTGTTTTTGGTATTTGAATTATAGAACTGATGTTTTTTTCTCAGAAGATCTCACACAAGATGAATGTTGAAAACAATAATGTGAAGGATTTACTCTCTAGACTTTTTCTTTCAATATTCAACCTTAGAAATAACGTGCAAGTGAGTTCTGATATTTCTATGTAGGTTAAGAAACGAATAGGCTGGGTAAAAAGCCTTGAAATCGCGAAATAAAATTTTTCAAGACAGTACTGTCACACGAGTGAGGGTCCAGTGACACTTGAGCAGCCTGTCACTCGAGTGAAGGAAGGGCGACGGTCTAGCGACAGTGTTTCTACTTTTGTAGTTCAAGCCAACCATTGGCTACAATCCAGGAAAAATCCGCGCTGTTTTCCTCATTGTTCCAAACTCGAAACTCTAGACCTACTAACTAACTTTTGAACAAATTGAACATTACTTCTTGAACTTTTACATCCTATCAAATTAAATTCTTTTGTCAACAGAATTTGCCAATTACAAAATCAACTAAAACCTAACAATACTAACATTTTCTTTGAGCAGAAAAGAAGAGTTTCTTGGTGCAGAAAACAATTAATTAAATGCAAATAAAAAAATTAGTCCATCTCTCGTTTTTATTGTCCAGTACAGAATTTGTTTTCACCATTTCATTGGTGCATTGCTATGTCTAATAAAAAGATTTAATATGACAAGTTCTCTTATACACGTCGCACTATGTTAACTTTAGTCAGTTACTCTTTCTTCTAACTTATTTTTAATAATTATATAGTCCTTAAAATAAAATAAAAAAGAATGAAAAATTGACGAATGAATGAATTAAATAAAATAGTGATACCATTTCTTTGTACTTTGTGTTTAACTTCCATCTATATATTTGATAAAATGGATAGCATTTTATTAATAACATTATTGCTGTAAAAAATTGTGTCATTATTTCTTGTATCACAATTAAAAAATCTTCACAAGATATTTTAAAAATATGCACTTACATCCCATTGTAAGTTTATAACAATTGAGACTTGTTAGTATATTTTATATTAATTGAATTTTTAAGAATTTAATATACAACAATATAGATAGAAATAGTTGAGTTCTTAAATAACAAAGAAAAAAAAATTGAAAACCTATTTTTCTTTTGAAGGCCAATCATCTCATTTAATTACCAAAAATCTCCCCGAATATCATGACAAGAAAAGAGTGGAATACAAGCAATCCAATACGATTAAACATCACCAAGAAACAGTGGCGGACCCAACATTGAAACTAAGCCCGGATTGACGTTGACCAGTCAACGTCGACAATCAGCGATTGTAAGAGCGAGATCGTTTAGTAATATTTAATTAAATAATATTAAAAATTACTCAATATATATGTAAATGCATTAAAACATAATAATTATACTCCAGTAACCCCAAACCCTAAATCCAATTCCAATTCCAAATTCAATTCCAAACCCTAAACCCTAAATCCAATTCCAAACTATAAACTCTAAATTCAATTCCAATTCCAAATTTCAATTTTAATTTCTCCTTCAAATTTCCCTAAACCCTAAACAACATTGGAAAGAGGAAACTATCTTAATTATAAATCATGATTCATGGAAAAAACTCATAAATAGCTAATAACACCACAAACAAAACAAACAAAAAAATTGATGGGCAGAATTAAATGAGAAACTCACGGATCACAGCGTCGCAGTCGGCGATAACAATATAAAGGAGATATGTAGCCATTCACTCGACGGTCGGTGGATGATGGTGGTGATTGGTGAGGAATCACCGACAAGCTGGAGCGGAAGTTGCGGAACTCGACAACAAAGGAACAGTCGAACAGGAACTCCAAATCGCGACCTTGAGGATGAAGAAGGAAATGAATCTTGTTTCCACAAATTTTAATTTCTATTAGTAAAAATGGGTTGGACTTATGGGCTGGACCTTTATATAATTAAGTATTGGGCCGAAAAAAAAATAACCCAAGTGCCCAACCCAATTACAAAAAATAAATGAAAAAGAAAACGGTTGGGCTGGGCCTTTATATAATTAAGTAATGGGCCGAATAACATATGGCCAACCAAATTAAAAAGAAAAAAAGAAAATGGTTGGGCTGGCAGCAACGACTCAATCTCACATTACAAAACAAAAAAAAAAAATGAAGGAGGAAGAAGATGAACGGGCTTCTACCAAACTAGGCGCCGACGGTCTCCTTCCCAAAAATCTTCCGCCGGAGCCCAGCACGCGCGGCCACCCCGGCGGGGTGCTGGGTCGGCCACTACCAAGAAATGATCGGGCGCCAATGTGTGTGCCACTTCATTCCTATTTCTAGAAATAAATGACAGGAATCATTGTTGACCCATTGTAATAAAATAGCAAACATAGGTCAAAAAGAGCTATCACTAGTTTCTAAACAAGCTGGTGCGAGTGTCTTTAAACACGGTCTCAACATATTTTGATTCTTGTGCGAGTAACAATCCTTCTTTAAGAGCAACAAGCTCTACATCTTCAATAGAAAAGGAAACTTGACATTGTCTTTGTATGAGATGTGATCATCGTCCCCTAATAATCTCGAATAATTGTTTCGATACTAGTGAAACTGTTGACCCCATTTTTTGTAATGGTCATGTGGACAATAGATGTTAGGTTCATTCGCGTCCACGCAAGTAAATTTCAACACTTGTTGACCGTAGATCCGGACGGATAAGGACGACGTTTATGGACGTGCGAGATGTTTTACGACGCGAGAAAAAAATGTTCGAATACTAGTATAATGATCAAAGGTGATTGCATATTTAACTAACAATCACAAACAACTCAACAGAAGTGAAAATGATTTAAACTCAAGCAAATCAATATGGAATAAGTAAGAGAAAAGACCCAATGTGGTTTGAAGTGTGAAAAATTGCATTCAATTCAAATGTTATAAGAATTGTTTATTTATAGAGTTTTGACCGAAGGGGTAGCCGTTGAATAAGAACAATGTGGCCTCATCTCTCAGGTCGAAACCTCACATTACTCAATCTGCTTTGCATTTGATATATTAATAATAAGTCAATCGTCCTACACCCTAAACTGACAATCTTGACATTCATTATTACAAATGTTACATCAATCATTCTTAAAGATTGCGTGTAAATCCTCTAAAAGATAACAAGGGTTTCAGCCAAATGGAGTTTCGTATTGGAGGCCTTCGATGTCAAGAGCTTTGGGATAGAGAGCTTCGACTTCTTTATACAGTGCTTCAGTTTCAAAGCTTTAGCCACTTAGACAGTGCTTTGGCTTAGGGCTTCAGCCACTTGCCTTTATTGTTGTTTTGTAGCAGGTGGCACTTTGCTTCAGCCATGGAGCTTCTGCTTACACACGGCGCTTTGGGTGAGTCATTGATTCGCCATTTTTACTTATGACTTCGGTTGGATTTTTGATGATGCGGAGTGTGGCTCTTTTGTTTGGGCTTCTTCAGCCTCGGTTTTGAGGTATGAGCTTCTTCTTGAGCCTTGGTTTTGAGGCGTAACAAAAACCATCACTAGGTTGAATTGTTGTATCCATATTAAATTTCAAACAATTCGTACATGAGCGATTCCATTTACCCAACCCCCAACTTCATATCTCCTTTTTGAATGGTGATATCTATCATTAATGGTGCTATATTACTTGTATACGTGATACTATGTGATAGACCCAATTAAATATATGTTTATTTTAACTCTTTTCTTTTCGAGTGATGTTATTCATAGTTGCGACTGTCAGTAATCATCCTATGTGGCAGCTTGTTATTTAAGGCACCGTTACAGACAAAAAATATATATAATTGATTATTGAAAAAATAATGAATAAGCAAAAAGCATTGAATTAGAAAATAAGAGGAGACCTTTTGTGGGTCACACACACGTTGTCTTCAGGCAATTCCATGTGCCCACATGGCGCTGCTCATAATGTTCCTACTTGCGCGCACACACTAAAATATACGTACATATCACATACAATTAAACAGAAACAGACACTCTCCCTCTTCCCCCTTTTGCACCTTCACTAATTCCCAATTGCTTGAGACCCTCCGCAACCCAGAAATAATTAAATACAGTTTCTTGAATTCATTCGAAAAATACTGCAAAAATGGAGAAGACCAGTGATGGGTTTGTGAGGGCCGATCAGATTGATTTGAAGAGCTTAGATGAGCAACTGGAGAGGCATCTCAATAGGGCTTGGACTATGGAGAAAAACAAGAAAAATCAAGATGATTTCCCCGTCGCCGCCGACGCCTCCGCCGCTACCACTACCGCCACCACAATCGGCGGCGGCGCTGCCATTAGGAGGCAGAGATATGAGTGGGAGATTGACCCTCCTAAGCTGATCATCAAGGGCGTCATCGCACGTGGCACTTTTGGGACTGTACACCGTGGCATTTATGATGGCCAAGATGTTGCCGGTCAGTCACCCCCTTGTCCTGTTATCTTTTCTCTCTCTCTCTCTCTCTCTCCTTTTTTTTTTCTCTGTAGAAAAGTTTTACTTTTTACTTTTAAGAAGTTAATTAATTTTGCTTTTTACTTTGTCATATTTTTCCTGTGGGTTTGCTTCATTTCTTAATGCAAAGATTTCTCTTTTTTGGAAAATTGTTTTCAATGGCATCATGAAGAAGATATGCCTCAAAATTGCTAATGCATTCAGCTTGTTTTGCTAGGACTAAATTAACTTTTTAGCTGTTCCGTTAGAATGTAAGCCCTTCGAAAGGTGCTTTTAAGTCTGATTCAATTAAAACCTTGTCAATCAGTTTTTTTTAGTTAAATTTTGGTAGGTTAAGCATTTGATTATGAGCCTCAAATCAATAGAAAAAACTGATTATTTTCAGTATAATTATCTGGTCGGTTGACTATTTAATGTGGGGTGGGGGAAAAGGGGTGGTTTAAGGGTATTCTTATGGAATCCGTGACTTTATGGCACGGGTCTGGATTGGATTTGGAGGTTTCAGTATAACTTGGGGTGGTTTTTTTTTCTGAACTTTCATGTGAAGCAACTGGTTGTTTAGTTTCACTTTTTAACAACAAAAAATAAGAGAAACTGTCTTGTAGTGTAGTCATGATGAAGGAGAGACATTATCATTAATGTTAATGATGAACAAATGAAATTAATTGTAAGTGAAAGATTGATCAACAATGGCATTTTTCCGGACAGTACAAATCCAATTGAAATTGACCCCAACAAATCACAACCCAAACCTACTATTCTTCCCAACTTTGGTTGCTCTTGATGTACCCACGTAGGACAAGCGATGAAGGTATAATTTTCAGCCAAACAATCAGCCACAAAGGCAGTGAAGATGAGAAGAAAAAAAGGGCAGAGGCAGAATCACGGAGAAGGTAGAAAGCAGCTGTGTTTTTTATCTCAAAGGAGGAGGAGCAAATAATACACATACATAACCAAGCAAGATGGCTCAAGTATATTTAGGTAGGTATTAGGTATAGTAATGGGCCAAGCCCAAAACCAATAAGTGGGCCAATAATAACAAGTCATCCAATAAGTGAGGAAGCGGGCCATGATCAACTCTAAGTAATTAGACTGCTTCCAATGGCCCCAAATAGCTTTAGAGTCGGGTCGTTTCATTGAGGAGTCAATATTCTAGTTCAATCAATTGGTCGATGCCGACTAATAAAATTATACCGATTTAAGATCATCGTTTGGGAGATCGTTTGATAACAATTTGCCCAACAAACCTCAACTTTAGTATTAAAGGACCTACAAAGAAAACATTATGACCCATTAGTGACAATTCCAAAAGAAGAACCGATAAAATTGAGAATTATTTACCTCCACCGATGTTTAGAAGATCCTTGCAACTTCTAAATTTCACCAATGACAACACCTTATTGGCCATGTTCAAGGGGTTATATTGTGTATGAACTTTCTCAAGTTTTACCACCTCGTGTGATACAATATCTCTAATAAAATATAGTCTAATATCAATATGCTTTGGGCATTCGTGAAAAATAGGATTTTTTCATAGATGTACAGAAGATTGACTATTTGAACTACAGCATAATAATTTAAAACAAAAGTTCATGAAGTAAATCTCTAAACCAGAAAGCCTCTTTAATTATTTCAGTAGTAGCAACATATTCTGATCCTATCGTGGATAGCGCAACTATGTGTTGTAATTATGATTTTCAACTAGCGCAATAATTAGACAAAGTAAACATACACGAAGTTGATTTTTCTATTATCCCTATCCCTGTATAGTCTGCATCTACAAAACCTTTTAGTTTCACTCCTTTTATACTAACACTAAACTTTAGACCTACATCACTAATCCCCTTCAAATACCCCAACATCCACTTTAAGGCTTTCCAATGCTCAGGAATCAGATCAGATATGTATCTACTAAAAGTACTAACAGCTAAGCTAAATCCAATATAGTACAAACAATTAAATATATAATAGATCCAATCACATTAGAATATGGAATCCTACTCATGTATTCTATTTTCTTTTCATTTCATGGAGCCTGATTTTTAGATAACACAAAGTGATTAGCTAAAGGTAATGTAAAATATTTGCAATCATACATGACAAATCTTTTCAACACCTTTGAAATATAAGAAGACTGATGCAAAAACAATGTAGAATTTATCCTATTTCTTTTAGTTTTCATACTTAGGATTTTCTTAGCTTCGCCTAAATCTTTCATGTCAAATTCGCCATTCAACTTTGTTTTTATCTTACTTATCCACTTAAGTGATGAACCCACTAAAAACATATCATCCACATATAGCAATAAAAACACATAGTCATTATTAGNAATATAAAAGAGTCAAATCTTTTATACCACTGTCTAGGCGATTGATTTAAGCGATATAAGAATTTTTTCAGAAGACACACTTGATCAAGTTTTAATTTATCTTTTAAACCTCTTGGTTGATTCATAAAGATTTGTTCATTAAGTTCATCATGTAAAAAAGTAGTTTTTATATCAAGTTGTTCAAGTTCCCAATCAAAATGTGCTACCAATGTAGGCATGACCCTAATGTACTTAACAAATGGTGAAAAAATCTCATTATAATCAACACCCTCCTTCTGTGTGTACACCTTAGCCACTAACATATCTTTAAATCTTAGGGTTTCAGATGTACTAGTACCCTCCTTAACCTTAAAAACCCAATTACAATCAACTATAGATTTATTCTTAGGTCTAGGTAATAGTTCCCAAATTTGATTCTTTTTTAAGGAACTCATCTCCACTTTTATTGCCTTAATCCACTCTTCAGTTTGTTCACTCTTCATCGTCTACTCAAAGGTTTTTGGCTCTCTATCGGTTAACTCCTCATAGCTAGCATGATCAAAAGCTAACTCTGATTCATATCCAAATCTTTTAGGCGTTCTCGTTTGTCTTCTCTATTCTTAGCTAAGTTATAATCTGCTAAGAAATTTTCTTCCTCAGGATGCTCTTCTATCACTACTTCATCTCCAATCTCCATCTCAGGTTGCTGAACTTGAGTCTCCACCTCATTGGAGGTGGTCGGGATAGATGTGCTAAGTCTTCCTAACTCCACCTTCAACTCATCTGTCTTCACCTTGCTTTTCATTACTTACATGTTTAGATTCAGTCTTAAGACATGGCATTTCACCCTTATTAAACGTAACATCCCTACTCATAATGATCTCAACCCCCTTTTGGCTTCTATCACATAACCTATACCCCTGACACCTTCAAGGTAACCTAGAAAAATACATTTTCTAGCTTTAAGTTCAACCTTTCCTTCATTCTGATGAAAAAATGTAGCACAACCAAAAGTTCTAAGTATAGAATAATCACTAAGCTTACCATACTATTTTTCATGAGTATCACCATTCAATGCAGTATATGGAGTCAAATTTATCAAATAAGAAGCAGTTATAATAGCTTCGCCCTAAAATGACTTTGGGACACCAGAACTTAATATCATGCATCGCACTTTATCAAATATAATTCTATTAATCCTTTCCGATATCCTATTTTGTTGGGTAGTGTATGGAACAATCTTATACCTTGTTATTCCATTCACTTTACACATATTGCCAAATTCAGTGTTACAAAATAAGTTCTCAAAAACTTAATTCTCTTGCCAGTTTGATTCTCAACTTGTTGAAGTACATATTTCCACTCGAGATGAGATTACTAGCAGGACCCTACAAGTCTGAATGCACATATTCAAGCATGCATTTAGTTTTATGAACACCCGTGGAGAATGAAGTCCTATAATGCTTACCAATCACACAACGATCACAGATAGATAAATTAAGACACAATCATTTCCAAAAGCACCATTTTGCCTAAACTGAGTTTTACTCCTCACCATGTATAATTCACAGCCTTTCTTAATATTTTTATTCAGCTTTAATATCGATCTCCTTACTTCTAAGTGAGTCAATGGCAATTTCAAGCATCAAGGTGTCCCTACCGTACTTAATCGCATTTTTAACTTCCTTATTAGTGTAAGGTATGGAATTAAACAAAATTATAGCTTTATAGGTTTCAGATACCGTCTCTTCACATTTAACGATATCTTAATGAGTTTGTTAAACACGTCTAAATTTTCAAGATCTTTTGAATGATCCATTTTAAAACCGAAAAATGCTCAAGTAAAGCTGTTTAGAGTAAATTTGAGCAAATACAAGTTCTCCATTTTTTTCGTGAGTTCTTTAGTAGTTTTAAGTTTACCCACTTTTCTCAAAATAGTGTCGGACAAGTGTAAAATGATTGAAGTATAAGCAAGTTCATCGGTTTTTTCTTTTTGTTTATTTGAAAAATCGGTAGAAAAATTTCCATCAATGGCCTTTAAAACTTTTTGTTGAATCAAAATGCCCCTCATTTTTTGTTGTTAGATTGAAAAGTCACCTTTTTCGTTAAAAAATTTTCAAATCAAAATTGTAAGTCGTCATTTTTACGAATTAATAAAAAATGTACAAAATCACAATTAAGCCACACAAAATAGTCCTAGAGTTGCAGACAATATACACCGTTCTAGATTCTCAGGGTTTCATAAAATCCGTGATCTTAGATCAAGGGAATGTTTATACGGGTAAGGTCTAGGTATTCTAATGGAACTAATGGTGCAACAAAACAGATATGTTAGCCAAACAGTTTCATACAAGTATATCACAAAGATAATAAAAGATTTTATCAAAATAAATACTTCAGTCTCATAAGAGTAAGTAACTCCTAATTTCTAGCACAAGCAATGGTTACCCTATATGGTAACCCCAATCTTATTGTCACCCCAAACGATAACGCGCTAATACTGAAATTTAAACGGGTTAAGCTAATTTACTAGAGCGGACCACATCGAAGGTCCTTAAAAATTGAGAGATGGGAATATGCTGCTTTAAAGCTACCACTATTCGTCCTAAAGTTTCAGTAAATGTGCCAACGCGATTGACCAATGATCACAAGCCGAGCATCCAGGGTCAAAATCGTGCAAAATCTATCGTATAAACTGAAACACCAAATTAATGATATCAGTACCTTCAGAATGATAAAATGAACAACTTGTTCGAAGGAAGCTCCTCTAGAATCGCTGCCACTCGTGCCCACATGCTGCCGCCGAAGATCCACGCATCATCGCCACTTTAACACACCACCTAGGAAGGAGCGCCTATGTTTGCTGAGTATGGGTCTGGTCTCAATTTGTCCAGTAGATGAATGGTTTCGTCGGAATCAAGGATTGCAGGTTCGGTCCTTTTAAGTGGAAAATTCAATTTGGACGATTTTGGATAAATCATTGGCCGGAAAATCTCACACCAAGGCTCTGATACCAGTTGTAAGCAGAAGATTGATCACCAATGGTGTTTTTTTGGGCTCAGTACTAATCCAAATGAAATTGACCCCAACAAATCACAACCCAAACCTACTATTCTTCCCAATTTTGTTCTTTATGTACCCACGAAGGACATGAGATGAAGGTATTATTTGTAGCCAAACAATCAGCATCAAAAGCAGTGAAGATGATAAGGAAAAAAAATGCAAAGGCCGAATCACGGAGAAGGCAGGAAACAGCTGTGTTTTTTTATCTCAAAGGAGGAGGAGCAAATAATACACATCTATAACCAAGCAAAGGGGCTCAAGTGTGTATATATATATATATATAGGTAGTTATTAGGTAAAGTAATGGGCCAACCCTAAAATCAATAACTGGGTCAACAATAACAAGCCATCCAATAAGTGAGGAAGCGGACCATGAGCAACTCTAATTAATTAGACTACTTCCAATGACCCCAAATAGTTCTAGGATCGAGTCATTTCATTGAGGAGTCGATATTTTAGTTCAGTCAATTGGTTGATGTGGACTGAAGAAATTATACTGATTTAATATCATCGTCTGAAAGGTCGTTTGACAACAATTTGTCCAACATTAATTAATGTTAATTTCTACGTAGAACCTAGGATCTTTGCAAATTGATTAAGGTTAATATTCATCAGATAGTATAGTTTATTGTTATCAAGAAATTATTTAAAAAAAGACACCCTTTTAGAGTTTGTGGAGATTCAAATTTAATATTGAGTATAATACGATTTGATCCTACCAATAAAGGATATAAAACATTATCACGGCGTAAAAACGATGGAAAGAAGTTTAGTGTTAGTCATGATAAACTTAGGATTGACTATGAATTATTTTCTTGCCTCGGCATTCGGTTGTTGTTGTTTTTTTTATCCTGGTATAATCCAACTCTTTTTGGTCCATTTCCTTAGCAACATAGATAAAGGGAGCGAAGTTGTCGACATTGACATTGTAAAAGTTATCAAATTGGTCACTACGTGTATGTTAGCTCTCCTCGGCAAACTCATTAGGATTTTCATTACTTCACAATTTTTTCCTCCTTTTTTTTTTTTTTTTTGTTCATTCCCTCAAATCATTTGTCTACTGTCTATCGTTTATATGTTAAAATATCACGATTAGAGGGAATTGGATAGTGAAAAAACCATTTGCTCTTTCTTTTCTCTCAACTTGCGTTGGCTGGCACCAGTGAAATGAATGTTGCTCTGGCACGGTTACTATTTGCTATACTAAAATTATTGAAATATTATTGAATTTTACTTTATGTAGTATTCACATTTTGTTAGTTTTGGCGATCAGTTAAACTGTTGGACTGGGGGGAAGAGGGCCACAGGACGGAAGCTGAAATTGCATCATTGAGGGCAGCTTTTACTCAAGAAGTTGCAGTTTGGCATAAACTTGATCATCCTAATGTAACTAAGGTCGTAATCTACTTCTAATACCTGTGCACTTATTTGATATATGTGGACCCACATTGTCTATGTTTGTTGAGTTTGTCTTTACCATAACTATGTGGACCCACCATTGCCAGGACAATTCCCACTCCACCCGAAGCATGCTTCTTATTGGCACAAATATGTTATAATTACTGGAACTAATTGTTTATCTTCTATCTAAATCTTTTATTGTCTCTTTCCACTATTGGTCCTAACGTGTTTAAACGCATTATGCAGTTTATCGGGGCAACAATGGGGTCTTCAGAACTTAATATTCAAACAGAAAATGGCCACATAGGAATGCCTAGTAATATATGTTGTGTTATCGTTGAATATCTTCCGGGAGGTTCTTTGAAATCTTACCTTATAAAGAACCGGAGAAAGAAGCTCGCATTCAAAGTAGTTGTACAGATTGCACTCGATCTTGCCAGAGGGTACCTGTTAACCAGTTTTCAAATTCTTTTCGATTAATATTCATTCGTCTTTTATCTGACCACTTGCTAATTTTCAATTAAATCTTTTGGTTTGCAGATTAAGTTATCTTCACTCTCAGAAGATTGTTCACAGAGACGTTAAAACAGAAAATATGCTGTTAGACAAGAACCGCACAGTGAAAATAGCAGATTTTGGAGTTGCCCGTGTTGAAGCCTCAAACCCAAATGACATGACGGGAGAAACGGGTACCCTCGGCTACATGGCTCCCGAGGTTAGTTATCCATCATTTCTTTGGTAGGTACTCATTCTAGGAATCTCTGTTGAAAGTTGAAACTCTTGCATGTCTTTTCTTGTTCATAGGAAAACTGTCTTGATTCTTAACTTTCTCAAATGGTTTGCCTTACGCTCGTTCTAAGGGTTCATTATGAAGTAATTTTTTTTGTCTATCGTGTTGATGAGTCGTGTCTAATAATGTTTATCAAACATGTTCATCTTGTATTACTTAATATCTGATGCATCATTTGCCACTTTGCTTTTTTTTCTCTCGAACCCATAGACCTCAGAAACTGCCCCTCTCTCTCCTCGATTCCCCAGAAGGGGAATGCAAAGCCGAAGTTTTATTCATATTAGAACTAAAACCAATCCAAAACTAAACAAAAGAAAGATGAATCAACAACAAAATATGAATAAGAAATTGACCCCGATTGTCATATTAATGTCAGTTGCATGTATAAATGATGAACTTTAGGCAGGCGCGGACCCAATGAAGGCCACCCCATTTAAGAATATTAGCCAGCAGCCCACTTCACACGTTTTGTTTCAATATCAGAGGGAAGAGCACCACAGCTGTTCGCCTTTAATGCCTTTTTCTTTACTAGGAAATTGACTCTGTCCACTCCAAAAACCTTATTTTATACTTCAAATTTGTATATGCATTGTAAATACATACATGCACAAGTAAATACTGGGTAGGTGATGAAGAACTAGAAGAATCTAAACTTTGTGGGAAAGTCCTTTTTGGTTTTTATTTCCTCAAGAGGAAGTTAATGGCTGAACAAATATGTCTCTTCACCAAGGTCAGTCCTATTTCTTGCTTCTATTTATTTTCCTTTGAAAGATTCATCCTTTGTGTTTATTTTTCCGTACATTTTGAAACTCTAGTCTAGAAAAATCTTTGTGCATCTTTAATGGGTTGGGTTGAGTTCTCAAGTGAAGTGACTGTAAATTTCCTTTTTCTATTTCTTGATTTGGGTCTCAATCGTCTCATACGGGAGTAAATTGTAGAACACTAGAACTTGACATTTGGTTTCTTTGTTGTTAAACACAGTGGATTTTACCTTGCATTGATTTTCAAATTGTGATATTTAGAAGTAATGCTATGGATAATGGTTTCGCAACTCTACATAGCACTTTGTGTTATAACAACCTTTACTAATATCGCCCGCACTAAAAATATTTCTTGGGTCCGTCCCTTACTTTAGGTCCTCAATGGCAACCCGTACAATAGGAAATGCGATGTATACAGTTATGGAATCTGTTTATGGGAGACTTATTGCTGTGACATGCCTTATCCTGACCTTAGTTTTTCAGAAGTGACTTCAGCAGTCGTTCGCCAGGTACTTGCATTTTCTTCATTATATGTTCTATATTTATCGATCTTAATCTTGCAAAAAAAAAATTGTGATTTACTCTCCTTTTTATAGAATCTAAGGCCCGAGATACCTAGGTGTTGCCCGAGTTCCCTTGCTAATGTGATGAAACGATGCTGGGATGCCAACCCGGATAAGAGGCCCGAAATGGACGAGGTAGTTTCCATGTTAGAGGTCATCGACACATCGAAAGGTGGAGGAATGATCCCTCCTGATCAACAAGAAGGTTGTTTCTGTTTTAGGAAGCGTCGCGGGCCTTGAAAATTAATGTTCGGCCTTACTTATGACTGTGTTTCTTACAGCTCACTTTCCAAACATTGAAATCTTAATTATGGACATAGAAAAACTGGAATTTCTGAGCCAAGAAACTTTACAATGACAAGATGTGTTGCATATATTTTGGATGGTATATATTTTATTGATTGTTTACTTCTAATATTTCATTTGCCTCTCTCTCTCTCTCTCTCTCTCTCTCTCTCACACACACACACACACACACACACACACAATTTCGTCCTGTACTAGAATTATTGTTATATATCTCTGTAGTGAAGGCTAAATTACTTGCAGATATCTATAATATTTTTTATTTTTAGAATCTGTTGACCTGTTAATCGATACAATACGGACTAATTTTATAAAACATATTTGTTCTTCAATCTAGTTCAATTGAATTTAGTAAACGTAATCTGTAGAATGTAAAATATTATTATCACTGCTACAATATTGTGTGGTAAGGCGAGAGATAATATGTTTAGTATGTTTGATTGAATAGTCAAGGCAACCAAGGCAAATTTAATATTAATTAAAAAAATGCACAAAACATGATAATAAGGTTATATAATGCTTCAATTTATGAAGCAAAATGTCCCGGGCCTGTTCTTTTGAAAAATCGAGGTGGGAATGAGGAACATGGTCTTTTATTTTCCCTCGCTTCCGAGAAATCCTCGGCCAGGAAGAGTCATCCATCCCATTGCCATCCTCCAATTGTGTCGAATAAAAAAGTTTGAATTTTGCGACAGTGATCGTAAGATGGATCAACAATTTGAGTTCAGACCTATCTAGTCATGTCAACAAGTTGAGTCACGAGTCGATTTTTTTTTTTTTTCCTCTTGCTGAGAGCCTGGTTGAAAAGCAGCCTAGTTTGGAACAAAATGGGAACCAGGCCAAGACTGCCACAGGTGTAAAGATCACTATCCCCATTATATACTCGTATCCTCTGGCTAGAGCTTTAACAGATCCCCCACATTCCGACTGCCTTCACTATTGGCCTGCAAGCTTGTGCTATCTGCACCAAACGGTCCCAAAATTCACAATTGAAATTGACACCTGATTAGCGTCACGGAATTTTTTGTAAATCATTATCACAAAAAGGTGTACAAGTGCACCTGCAGAAGAGCCCATCCAGTTGGCATGAAAGCTAGTAAACTGGCAAAAATGTCTCCAACTCTGAGCTCAAGGAATGTAAAGAAAAACACCAATATAACTATGAAGCCAATAAACAGAAATAGTTTCAGAAGTATTAGCTGAAAATCTGTATGTTTCGGAAGTATAGACACTTACAGGCAGCTGTATGTTTTATTTATTTATTTATTATTTTATTTTTTTCAATTTTTTTTAATGGGCTCGGCTCGTCCGGGCTGGCTGGGCTCGAGCCTTTGATCCAAAATGGGGCTCAGCTCGGGCTTTTCTGAGCAGAGCCACGGGCGGAGCGAGTTGCTGAGCCATTTTGCCATCCCTAACCAGTCTCATCCCACATTTGAGTTGAATAAACAAGCTTGGATTTTTGGACAAAGGTAGAAAGATGAGCCTTGCACAAAATTTGAGTCCAGCCCCATCCCATTGATTGGACCTGAGCTGCCAATGGAACCCAGCAATTTGTAAATAAAACCAAGAGCAAATACCATCAGACATCTCTCAATTAGCCCCAGGCTCCATTAAAATGAAATTTTGAGGGAAATCTGTTTTGAAATAGTGATTTTTTTTTAAAGATAATATATAGTTAAAAAATAAAAAAATAAAAAGTTATGGTTTACATGTAACATTATTTTATGAGAGATTGTGGTTGAAAATGAATTTTGAAAAAATGGAGCTCAATTTTTACAAACTTTCTTTCATCTTAGACTCTTTTAACAATAATGTAATAGGAGAAAATTGCGGAAAATGTCCAATTTTCACACTCCATTTTGAAATGTGGCAAAAAATTGAAATTTTTGCATCCACGTCATTTTTTTAAAATAACCGATGTAGATCACCATTAAAGAAATTTCTATTCTCAGCTAGATCCCAACATACTTTCTTCTTTCCCTCAATTCTAAAATCAATTTGTTTCACTCACTCGACTCAATGCAAGCCAACCATCCATTTGTTGACATCTCACCCATGAAAATTGTCACATGTTGCCTCCACCGTCTCATTTTTTTGTGAGAGAAAGACCTAAATCGACCCCCAATCGATTTGTGTTTTCCTTTTCTTTTTTCACGTGTGAATTTCCAATTCGACCATCAAAACGGATCAAAGGGATATTCTCTTGGAGGCGTAGAACTTACTGAGAGAGCGAAGATTTTGGAAGGTTTTCTCGAAATTCTATTAGAATCAGAAATTTGTGGAAAAAAGGAAAGAGCAAGAGGAAGAACATGATAATTTTTTATTTGTTAAATGAAAAAATGTAGAAATCTTGTTCTACATTTCTCCATTTTTTTTCGTTATTACATGGATTCCATTTAATTTTTGTTCATGTATGTGCAATATTTTTTTGTATTTTGAAGTCCTCGTGTACATAAATGCTTCAAAATGTAATATTTTTGTGAACCATTTGTTAATGTATTGTTGGACAAATATTGGGCACTGTTTAATCCATAGATGGAGGAGCAGCTGCTAGATTTTCATTAAGTTTCTTAATGTTGTTCGATTTTATTTTTTTTGGTTATTCTAAATATTCATATTTTCATGTAATTTTGAATTTTTTGTACAGTAAAATGTTAAAAATATATGTTGTTAACATGTCAAGGTTAGAATTGGTAGTTCAATATTATGGTTGAACTTTTGAAACCTAGAAATTGTGAAGGGTCGAAGGGAATTTCAAATTTGGTGTTGTACATAATTTCTAGTTTGATGGGTGAAATAATAAGTTTTTAATGTCAAAAAATGATTTTTATAGACATCTGTTGAATTAACATGTTAAATCTTGAATTTCTACGTAAAAATTAAGTATTTTGGACAAATATTGAGTTTGTTTTGAAAATCTCGAGTCTGCTCGACTGCCTAACTTCAAATGCCCATAATGTTTGAATCATAACTTCAAATTGCACTCTGTTATTTTACTCTAAATTCAATTATCTTTCTCATAATTTATTATTTATTTGCTGGAAATCTAGGTAACTAAAATTGTACATTAATTTCCTTACATGCTCCGTAGGTATGTTCCTCATTTTGCCTCTTTTGGTCCTTTTTATGTCCATCGTATGTATGATGTGTCCTTAGTGTTGCATTGACGATAGAAAGTAGTAGATTTATCTTCGATTGGATAGACCCTTGCATCGCTGGAATTACAATTCTCAAACCACGGGCTATTCTTGTTTTGCACTTTCTTAATTTTCCATATAAATGAGCAAAATGACTTCTATATTTCCAACAATTATGTCATTCAATGATACTATTTGTGCTTGTGTCATCTGCCAAGATGGCAACAGAAGTTCTTCAATCGCACATTCACTTGTTACACTTGCAATCCTATTCGTAAATAAATGCAAGTTATTATTGTAATAATCATTTAAATTAAGATGTAGAGGTTAGAACAAACATTTATTTAAAGATTAGTAATGCATACCTTCCCTTTATTTTTGTCACTCATATTTGAATTTATCAATATGTAACTAATCTTTGAGAACTGGGTGTTGATTACTCTTTTTTTTTTTTTTTTTTTATTTGGTTGTTTTTTTTTTTTTTTTTTTTTTTTTTTTTTCATTTTCAATGTCATTATGCTTTCCTCAAAGTCATTATGCTCTCCTTTCTCAAGCACGGGAAAGAACTTTTTGATTGAATTCTTAGACAAAGTAGTTTGGATTTTACTTCCCTGAAAAATTATAAAAAAGATAACCTATTAGTCTAATAGTGGAACTTATCTAAGAAAAGTATTGGCTAATTCTGATATTATATAATACATCCTTATCTCGCAAAATTAGTTTTAAAACTTCAACATGACCGTTCTTGTTGCTGTAAATCTCAATGGAACTTTTTCAGAGTATGAGTGCTTTTATAATCTGCTCTTCTTCAAATGTAGTCAGCTGTCTTATAAAGATATAATCATAATCTTTGTTTGATAACATTAATCCTACAAATATAAAAATAAATTTAAGCTATGAGAAAAAATAAAAAAAATACATATACAAAATGAAAAAAGTTAATATAGTTTAAATTAAATTGACATCTTGACTCATTTTGTCGATATATCGATGAATCAGACATCATTGTTGTTAGTGTTTTCGACCTTTGATGTATTCATCTATGATGTTGGCAACATACAAAATAGAAATGTCGTTGATTTGTTAGTTTAGTAATTCTTAAGTAACACGGGTTCAAATACAAACTTCAAAACAAAAGATTAAAAAAGATCAGACATAATTTTAGTATCTAGTATAACATAAAACAATTGGACACAAGCTTTAACCCAAAAAATAAAAATAAAAATAAAAATAAATCTTTATAGCTAACAACCTAAAAACCCAAAATCCTCATTGAACGTAGATTTTAAGACAACCCATAATTGAAATGTTCATGCATGTTTTTACCATTACTTAAACATACTCAAAATCAAACATTATTCTAATTCCATAGTATCTATAATATACAGATGTGGATCATATCGACAAGTTAGAAAACTAAAGCACTGGAAGGTGAGGGAAGTAAATGTATATATCATTTTTCAATCTTTTAATGCAATAAATTTTAGGTTGTCTTCCATCTAAAACAAATGAATGTAAAAAATATATATATTATGATATTATTTCTGGATAAGTTTGAGAATCACATTGAGATCAAGAGATAAAATATATGTGTGTAGTTTACTTAACAAGTAACAATGATTTCGACAGCGAATAAAGATAGAGCAGTGTTTGGTGTACAGGGAAAAACTGCTAGGGAATTTACGCATTTTTCATTCGGAGATGGCCAAAAAAAAAA